>VZQC01014075.1:2658288-2822796 GCA_009823505.1 Rhizomys pruinosus
CCCCCCCCCCCGTTGGATGGTGGGACCCATGGGCTGTGTGGGTTTGGGCACAACTGCTTGCAAATTGGTTTTACATGAAGGATGCTTATACTCATAAATTATCACTTATTGTTAAAAAATGAAGAAAAAAACAGAGAAAGATGCAGGAAAGTTATGCAGAATGCATGATCTGGGATGGGGTGGGGTGGGGTGGGTGGGTGAGGGGAAGGGAAAGGGAAATATGCCTGGAACTGGAAAATGATGTATGGAATACACAAAGCATCATTAAAAAAAAAAGATTAAATGGAAACTACACCAGATATGTGATCAGATTTTTACAAGAAGGAAAACTTGTTGTCACTACTACATTATGTATCCCATTTTATAGATTACAGTTCATTAAGGTTTTCTTTTGACAGTTTGCTTAATCTGATACTTTGTAACTTCCTTAAAATATGTTTATTATTTAAAAGTTGTCCTTACTAAGGATCAATAATGTACTCTTCTCTTTTTTGGTGCTTTTAGATAAAGAAATATGAAATACTGGTTCTCCAATTTTCATATTTAGATTTATAGAATGTGTTGCAATGTGTTGTTCAGTGCTCCTTAACCTCTCAAGCCTCCTGAAATCACACCAGTAGTGATGCAGCCTCTCTTCTTAACATTGATTCTCTGCAGATCATGTCAGGCTCTTGTTCCAGATGTAGATTGTCCAACATAGCAAGTGTTTCCAGTGACGTAATGGTAAGAGGTGGAATGATCTTTGAGAGCTAGAAGTTGTTAAGCCATTGAGGGAGAAGATTTCATGGAACACAGCTTAGTTGTCACATGTGGGTTATAAAAGAGCAAGTCAAGCCTTTCCCTGGTATCTGGCTTCTTTCTCACCCTACACAATCTCTCTCTCATACAGGCTGTCTCTGTGTTTCCATGCCACTCACGTCCTCACTGGATCAGAGACATGTGAAGTCATGGCCCTAACATGTCCTCGAATGAGTATGTACCCTCAGATATTTCATTATAAGGACAGAAAATGGGGTACCCAGAAGGGATTCTGTAAAATGTTCTGGAACTAATCAGCAGGCAGGAGATGGAAGTGCTTAAAAGACCATGTTAGCAAAAGGGACTAGAAAGCTAGAAAGAACATTTCAGGAAGTTTTAAGAGCTCAGAAAAGAAGCAACCAGGTGAACTAGTTGTAGTTGGAAATGAGGATTGGATGATAATTGAAGCAAAAGCATCCTCATCACACCACTGCCAACTACTTGATTGCACTGTGTCCATGCTCTAAAGTTTCATAGAATGATGAGTTTTAAAATGAGGAGTTAGTTTCTTTAGAAGAAGAAATCTCTAAGCATTGAATCATTCAGGCTGTAACATGAGTATTGTCACTCAATTCAATAATAAAATTCATAGTAAGAATGGATAAAATACATTCAGATTTGGAAAACTTTTTTCTTGTTATTAAACTTTTTCATATATCATACATCATCTCTCAGTCCAACTTAGACTCAATTCCCTTTCCATGCCCCCCACCCCACCCAAGTTCATACATTCTGCCATACATGTCTTGCATCTTTTTCTGAGTCTTTCCAAAGTTATTTTTTCAAAGCAGAGGATTCTTGTTCTGGGGAGAATGTCACTGTTGCAGTCAGTTTTTTATCCCAGTTCTTTTGTTGTTGTTTTTCCCTCCAACTTGTAGTGCTTCAATTTATGCATATATATATATAATATTATATATATATTATATTATATAATGTATCACTATATAAAAATTATGGTCATCTAAAAAGCCAACTGTAATGTTGTTTCCAAGAGATTTGGAAACATTAAGTTACTTTAAAATGAAAGGAAACAAAAGTATTAGTAGGATTGCTGCTGAGCATCCACTTGGCTAAAGGTGTTAACACAGATTAGAAGGGTTGGTTTGCATCGAAGCAATAAAAGACATAAAGACATCTCAGAAATCACAGGCCATTAGTTCTCTCCTAACGTGTTTCTTTCCACTGCCTTTCATCTCTGGTATCCTTCGTGTTAGTTATTTTCTTAAATAATACCACGTTTTGGCATTTTTTGAAACTATGAGAAAAAAAAAGCCATGTAGTGCTGATGAGGTAGGCATATTCTTGTTCCATGTGTTGCTCCAGCTAAGAATGCAACTGATCTGAAATGGGAGGAACTAGAAACAGCAGTGGAGATTCCATCAATGGATCCCACCTGATTTTATATAAGGCCTTTGTTATTCTACAAAAATTAAAATTGCCTAATAAACATAATAAACCTATCCACAGAGTAGAGAGGAAACCTTCACGCCGAAACACTGACAAAGCATTGATTTCCAGAATATAATAAATACTAAAAAACAAAAGAAGAAAAGACAAATAACCACTCAATGATGGGGCAAAGAGCTGAAGAGATGGACCAGTGAGGAATTAGAGAGGGCTGAGAAACATCTTAAGAAGATGTGTCAACATCACTAATCATTAGGAAATGTAATTAAAACCACTTTAAGATATCATCTTACTCCAATAAAACTGGCTAGGATCAAGAAAAGAAATGATACCAAGTGCTGGAGAGGTTGTGGGGAAAGGGGAACACTCACCCACTGCTGGTGGGAATGTAAACTTGTACAGCCACTATGGAAAGCAGTGTGGAGAACCCCTGGAAGACTTGGAATGAACTTGCCACCAGACACAGCCATACCACTCCTGGGCATGTACCCTCAAGACTCACCCCACCACAGAGATACATGCACGACCATGTTTATTTCAGCAGCTCTCTTCACAATAGCAAGGAGCTGGAACCAACCCAAATGCCCCTCGAGAGATGATGAGTGGATAGAGAAAATGTGGTACATCTACACAATGGAGTTCTATGCTGCAGTAAAGAAAGATGACATCATGAGCCTTTCAGGAGAATGGCTGAAGCTAGAAGACATCATGCTGAGTGAAGTAACACAGTCCCAGAAAAACAAATGATGAATGGTATCCCTCATCTGTGGATGATAGTGCCAATTATCTAGTTTTAATTATTTCTTGTGCATGGCCCCTCGAGCTTTTGTCCAAAGCAGTTAGGAGTGATGCATATTGGAAACAACAACAGCAGAAAGGACTGCATCAAAGAACTGACTGAAACAGTGAACTTCTGCTCAAAACAGTCAATTTCCACATGGAAAATATCGAGAAAGACTGAGAAAGAGATGAAAAGCATGTTTGGCAGAATACATGAGCTCTGGTGGGGTGGGAGACCAGGGTGGGGGACACGGGTCTAGATTTGATAATCTTGTACAAATCATATATTTAAAAAAATGAAATAAAATATCAATCAGAAAAAAAATAATAAGCCTATCCCCTCCATACAATCCATCTTACTGTTTGTATATCCACCCTGACATTGAACCCAGTGTGTTACTTTTCATATTCTTGTCATGGGAGTCAGTGAGTTTTACAAACAATGAAAGGACTTGGCTTTGGTATTAGGGTCACTTAATTTATATGTCTAGGAGCATGCCACTGAATGTCACATTTACAAGTAGAGAACACAGAGTGCCTATTTTATATGTAAACAACTACAGCTATAATTATGAGGGACATCAAGCTTATATTTTCTTCATCTTTCCACTTATAATTTTCAAAAACAACTTTCCCTTCTCTAATCCATATCCTTAAATCAATAGTTCACTCCTTTCATGTTTAGATTCCATTAGTCACATACCACATTCTGACTGCCTCCTGTATGAACAACTTCAGGGCCTCTATTCCTTAGACCACTACACTTGCTCATCTCTAAGCCAGCCCTATATCTGAATCCTTACACATTTTTCATATTCTGAAATGGCTCTCAGATACTTAATTTAAAATAGCAAAGTGCTATGTAGGAAGAACATAAGAACCTGAAATGACCTTTGTCAATGTTAGTTTGAGAGGGATTCTTTGATCATTACTGTGTTTTGAATTTGTGTTTGTTTGCTTAAGACAGAGTCTCTCTGTAGCTCCAGCCGGTCTGGAACTCCCATGCTGCACTCCATCTTACTGACATCCACCTGCCTCTGCCTCCAGAGTCTGGGATTAAAGTCATGCATTACCATGCCCAGCTAAGTCTTTTTTTTTCCCTTAAAGTCACTTATATTTATCTTAAATCTTATCATCTTCCTCAAAATTTGATCTCATAGTTGTGAATTTAGGAATTTTTCAAAAAATTCTTTAAAATAACTTTTCAAAATAGGTAGTAGATTATTATACATGGGGAAATAATAAAAACACCACCATGGAAAATGTAGGAAATGGGAATGGATACATTTGTAAAATGACAAATTTGTCAGTGATATTCAAAAATATGTTGCCTTAGCATAAAGAAACAAGAAGAGGTTGGCCTTCAGGAGGAAGGGGATAAGGGAGAGGAGGAGAAAGGGACAGGAGAAGATACTGAGGGGACTAGCATAAACAAGACATCATATGTATGTTTGAAAATGGAAAGGTTGTAAGGCTTATGAAATAGAGTGGATCAGGGGGTAGAGAGAATACTAATACATTCCTCAACTCTAACCAGCAAAATCTCCTCATAGGCTAGAGTGCAGTGCATATAGAGGCCCACAACTGGCCAACTTGTAGAGAATAAGAGACTGAAGATTATGTGTCTCTGGGTAGAAATTTTATAGTAAATCTGAACCACCTATGGCTCAGGGAGCATTACTAAAGAGGGTTCAAGAAGATTGTAAGAAATGCACCAGGGTTGGTGCATGAATGTAAGAAAACAGAGGCTTTCAGGCCTCTTGGAACCTGCTCATATGATCTTGCATCAATGGTGTCAGCATGCACAAGACCCATACAAATTCAATAAGACAAGAACCTAGCATAGAACATGGAAAATGAGCAGCAGGCACAAAACCTAGCCAAGTAACTGATTACTGGTGGCTTAGGGAGATTAGATCTTTTTAAGAGAGTGACTCCAGATAGGGTTGACAAGACACCAGTGGGTGAAATTTCAAGGGACACCTAGATACAAATGCTTGACCATATAGGACTTAATATATATGACAGAATGCATGCAACAGTGTGGGTGGGAGGCTATGGGGCTGTGTGGGTGGGAGATGGAGCTCTAAATTTGATGAATATATATTATAGGAAATGCACAAAAATTCATGGATGGAGGGATAGACAAGGTAGGGGAGAGAAGAGAAATAAATAATGCCTACCTAGGGTTAAAACCTGAGGGAAAAGTCTTAGTCTAACCACCTATTGATAAGTTACATAAACAAGGTCTCTCCATGAGTCCATATGCAAAGATGAAGGCTGCATAACAAGGAACAGAACCAGACAGGAGAAATCGTCCTTTGAGTCATTGGACAGGGTAGTCCAAGAGACTCCCAAAAGTATACAGAATATTTCCACAACCTTGATTGCCTCCCAGAACGTTAAGGTAAGACCTTATTGCTGAAGTCAGGGCATACTTGGGAGACTCGAGTTGGACCAGGAGCCGCCTCCCCTGAATGCTAACTCTCACAGCTTTAGAGAGCACTACACAACCTACTAAGGGAGAATAGCAACCAATGATCCAACACCAGCTTTAAGATCAAATGTCTGGCACAGCATACTACATTGATGGAGTAATGGTACTTTTTTTTTAATTTCATTTATTTTTAAATGTGTATGAATGTACCGTCTGCATGTAGGTTTGTGCACCCGTGTTGTGCAACGCCACAGAGGTCAGAAGAGGGTCTCCGATTCCCCTGGAACTGGAGTTCTCCTGGAATTGGAGTTACAGATGGTTCTCAGCTGCCATGTGGGTGCTGGGGATCGAACCCGAGTCCTCTGCAAGAACAGTCGGTGCTCTTAACCGCTAGGCTATCTCTCCAGCCCTGGTAATGGTACTTTTATCTTGAGGGCGATCAATGGCTAATTGGACTTAAAGCCTACTCAGTGGGAGTTAATTCATGTGTGGTATTGTTAACATAGCCATAAGCACACAGCTGGAGAGATCATAGATCTTAGAGAAATTCCCAAAGGTTGTTACATTTCTAGGTTAAGGTAACATCTTATTAACTACAAAATAAGTATCCTATATGTACAGACAAATATTCTAAACACCACTCAATAAAGAAGCTTCTTTTGCACCAGATCAAGAATAGACCCACAACTGGACACACACAGACGTGGTTTGTGAATTGTTCATGCCTAAATGACACATCTACAGTGCAATCTCTACACCTAAGATTCACACAACATAGAACAAGGGAGCAAAGGGATGTTAATTAAGCTTTTAACTCTTGTTAAGGAAGCTTCTCCATGCAACAGGAGGCCAGGAACTCAAATGGGCATGAATGTCCAAATGGTAGAGATGAGGAGTATATATACTGTGAGTACATGGACAGGTTACTTATATTCAGCTTCACTCACCTGGGGCTCAGCAGAACAGTGTGGAAGAGAAGATGGAAAGATTGTAAGAGCCAGTGAGGTGATGCAAGACCATATGGAAATGAATCCAACAAGCTCCTGGGACCCTCCCTGTTCATATGAAACTACAGCATTGGTTTCAGCATGCACAAGATGCATGCAAGTACAACCAGACAAAAATACAGCATGAAACTGCAGAAATGGGAAGCAGAACCCAATCTTAGCTGAAAAAAATATTGGTAGCTGATTGGGTGAGGAAGAACTGGTGTTCTTTAAGTGATTTAGATAGGCTGACTAGAGAGAGCTCAGAGGATGAACTGGCACTGAGGAATGGCTGGCAGGAGAAATTTGGCACAACAGGCCCTAGCACAAATGACAGAATGTATGAACTCTAGGTGGTGGGGTGTGAGAGGGTGTCAATGGAGAAGGGAGTATGAAGGTGATTAAGACTGATTGAGAAGTTATGTATGAAATACACCAGAATTCAATTAAAAAATTTAACTCGGTTTTCTAATGACAGATACCCTCATTGTAAAAATACACTTTTCAAAAACATCCTAAAGTTCATATGGAAAAAAAAGACCTGGATAGCCAAAGTAACCCTGAGCAAAAAGAGCAATGCAAGGGGAATTATTATATCAGACTTCAAACTATATTACAGGGTCATAGTAATAAAAACACCCTGGTATTGCCACAAAACAGATCAATAGAACCAAATTGAAGATTTTGTTACTCCACCAATGTAGTATGCTGTGCCAGACATTTGGTCTTAAAGCTGGTGTTGAGTCATTGATTGCTGTTCTCCCTTAGTAGGTTGTGTAGTGCTCTCTAAAGCTGTGAGAGTAGATAAACACATACAATTTCAGCCACCTCATACTGGAAAAGGGGATCAAGAAGAATCAATGGAGGAAAGACAGCATCTGCAGAAAATGGTGTTGGCAAAACTGGATCACCACTTATAGAAGAATAAATTTAAACCCCTACCTCTCACCCTGTACAAAAATCAAATTGAAATGGATCAAAGACCTCTGGAATACCAGAGAGTGTTACCAAAGGCCACTGAACTAATAAAGCAAAGGTTAGTCTCCTTGAGTCAAGCAAAACTCCGCCACCAACATCAGCTACACCCCAACTGCTTGGTGATACTGTGCAGCAGAGGCAGTCATATGTCTGTATATCCCAACTTTATTTATTAGCTCTCTCCTTGGACAAATAACTCGAGGATGTTGCCACAAGCTTATACCTTCTAGCGATTAGGAGATATATATGCCACAGTAAGGCCTTGTCATCTCTCTCAGGGGGAAAAAGAAAAGTAATTCAGGGATTAAGACACCATCCAGACATATGTGTCTATACCAAAGTAACCTACCATAATAACTAGCAATGTTTAAATACATATATATCTAACCGCTTGTGCTTCATTAGGAGGATTGGAAGCCTGTCCTGGGCAATCGAGGCAGGCCTGAGAACACAGAGACTGATTAGAGCCAAAATAACATCTCCAGACGAAGTAGACTGTTGTGCTTCTTGTCCACCTGTGCCCCTCTCTAAACCTAAGGAAGCAACTGCTGAAGAGGGCGAGTTGGTATAATTGGTAAGGAAGCGGCTGATTGGGGTGAATGGTAAAGACTACTAGCAAGTAATTCTGGACACTTATTTGATCAACTTGATTGACATACAAGCCCCTCCAGCTAGATGGTGGGAGCCTTGGGCTCTGTGGGTGGGATACAATGCTTGCAAATTGTTTTAGAGCAGGAATCGTGTGCTGGGAAAAAGAAAAGGCGCATAGCTACTGCATTTGAACTAACTGGGAATATAAATGCTAGTGTTTTTATCGGTTCGTTTGGGTTGGGCTCTTATTTTTCTGAATTATACAAATCACAGTGTAACACTTTCTTTTACTTGTAGGACAATTTAAAAGCATTAAGCATAAATTTTACTTACCAAATAAGTAGAAGTCTAGTCCAGTCATAAAGCGTTAAAGAGCAAAGTGTGTTATTGGGGTAAAATTTATTTAGCAGTTCAACTCTGCCCAGCTTTATCCCACCAAGTATAGGATATTTCAATGCTTAGTGAATTGTTTAGATTAATTAAATTTAGGTGTAGGTTTGTGGATGGTACACATTGCCATCGGGCATATAATGTTAGTTGGTCTTTGTTTAATTGTCGTGTAGGTTCAGTCTCTGGCCTGTTTTTTTTCTGCGAATCACCACCTCATCAACATTTACCATTCTTTCCTTGTGGCACGTTAGGACTAGCTTACATTTCCTTCCCGAGCATACGTCATGAGACCAGTTTGGGTAGTTGCAGTTCTGCCTTGGCTCCTACTTTTGGGTTGTGTCTCCACCTTGGCACTCTATTCGAGTCCCAACACAAAAGGGGGGGTGGGAGGTGGGGTACATCCTTTCTGGGATACAATGGAAACTCTGTGTTTCATCCTATTGATATTTTTTTTCATTTTCTGATCTTGAAAATACAATGGGGGGCATTTTATGTTCCCCACGTAAAAGTCACACCAATCTAAATGCCTGAAAACATACAACTTAATGGCTGTGCAGGATGAACTGGGAATGGTCAGCAGAGAGGTTGACCATCTGAACACTAAGGAATGAGGAACTCAGCTTGCCTGAGACACGGTCATTGAGCATCTCTCTGAATAATATTGGGGTTGACTGTTAATAATGGACCCTAATGCTGAGAAACCTTCCTACCCTCTCCCCCCCCTTTTTTTTCTTTTTCTTTTTGAAAAAAAAAAACCAGGATGGCAATGAAACCACTCCCAACTGTAAACAGAGCCAATTGTTAGGTGGTAATATTTCCTATTAAACAGGCACAACGTATTAACGATTGGAGCATAGGAACTGTGAAAGGATATTTCTCATCTAGAGCCAAATTCAATAGTAAAGTGTTTATAAGTTGTGTAATTAAGCAAAAAATATAACTCAGGAAAGCTCTGACATCAGCAATGAATTATCGGCCTAGGAGATGTTGGCAGGGGATTAAAACCCGCCCCCCAAATTATAAAGGCCTTTGCCTATAAATGGATATATGCAAGGGGAAAGCAGTGTAAGTCCCTGTTGTCGAAGACCTGGTGTGAGCATGAAAAATGTTATGAGACGTCACCTGCTAGCTACAACTGGCCTCTGAAATGCTAGAGAGCGTTACAAAAGGCCACTACAGCAATACAGCAAAAATATGGTCTCCCTGAGACAAACAAGACCCTCCGAAAATATCAGCTACACCTCAACAGCCTGGAGATACAGTGCAACAGTGGCAGCCAAGTGTCTATATTATATCCCAAATACATTTGGCTATTAGCTCTCTCCTTGGAGGAATAACTCACAGCGGATGCCACAAGCTTATGTCCTCTAGATGGTTAGGCAATGTTATAAGCCAAAATAAGAACTTGTCACTTTATAGAAAAACCACAGTTTGCGGATAAGCATACCATCCAAGCACTGTGTCTAGGCTCACAGCTTAGCTGACACAATAAGTGGTACTGCTTAAATGCCTGTACATCCAATAGCTTGAGCTTGGTTAGTATGACTGAAAAGGGTATCACTGTGAAAGCTGTCAATCCGTGAAGGGAAAAAACTGAACAGACCGGAGTCCAAATGACAACTCCAAAGAAATTAGACTTGTTTCTTTTCTTTCCACCCACTTGTGCCCCTTTCCAGCCAGGGAACAAACTGCGAGAAGGCGGAGGCGTGGTAGATTGTAAGGGCTGTGGAGAGATAGGGGTGAATCATGAGACTATAGAAGAATATAGTCTGGACACTGATTATCACACAGCTGTGCATACAAGCTTTGCTCCACTAGGACCTTGACTGTGCGCTTCCATCCTCCAACTGGACTTATGGGAACCTGGGTTGTTCAAAATTTGGACATAGAGACTTGCAAAATGCACCAAGTTAACTTAATTGGTAATGACACTCGATGAGTAACATCATTGTTATCTGCAAACAACTGTGTCATTGTATGTAGAATCATTGTAGATCCTTAAAAAATAAAAAAAAATTAAAAATTTAAAAAAAAAAAGAAAGTTCCTACCATTTGAGATGGTGCTAATAAAAAAAGAACAGGAATTTGTGCTTAAAGATATGTTAAAGAATTAAAAGATTACAAAATATCATGCATACATACATCACAATAAAATAAAAAAAAAAAAAAAAAAAGCAAGCCAGATGTGGTGGCCACGCCTTTAGTCTCAGCACTCCTCAGGAGGCAGAGGCAAGTGGATCTCTTGTGAGTTCAAGGCCACCTGATCCAAATGGTGAGTCCAGGCCCAGCTGGGGTCTACAGGAGGAACCTGTCTCCTGAAAAGACAAAACCAAAACAAAAACCAAAACAAACAAAAACCAACAGCATTAACGTTTGCTTTGGGCCAGCTTTATTTTCTCAAAAAATAAGAAAACTTTCTGAGCCAGGCATGGTGGCACACCCTTTAACTTTAATCCCAGCACTTGGGAGGCAGAGGCAGGCAGATCTCTGTGAGTCAAGGCCACCTAGTCTACGGAGTGAGCTCCAGAGCCAGCTGGGAATTAAAAGAACCCTATCTCAAAAATACGGAAAAAAAAAAAGCTTGCTTTAGCTAACTCTTCATCTTTTTCCCTTAGCCTCTTCTATGGCCAAATAAAATCAACACCCTAAGCTGGTGTGCCTCACATACATATGTAGTGGAAACTACTGAAAATTTTGCTGTTGTGTACTTATTCCTAAATTCTCAAAAGTTAAATTTAGTTGCACCTTTTCCAACAAGTAGTATTGTAATAAACACATGTATATATTTACCTAGGCACCAGGTGTATTTGGACATGTGGACTTTGGATTGTTGGGTGGACAGATAATTAACTTTTCTATGTATAGTTAATCTGCTTTCCACATTATACACCTGAAGCTCATTCCTAGCTCTAAAACTTCACAATCACTTAATGTTATCAGACATTCATATACTAAAACAATTTGCCCTTCTATTATATCTGTTGTGTATAGAATACTGCATGGTAAACTGGTATTTACATTTAAATTATATTTTTCTGATATAAGAGGAGTTGATCTTTGAGCTTATTTTGTGTTTCCCATTTAGATTTCTTCTGTGAATTGCCTAGTCAAACTTTTAACATTGTTTTATTATCATTTTATAATGGTTGAGATTACTAATTTTTTTTTTATAGTTATATGTTTATAAAAAAGAAAAAAAAAAAGGGAAAGAAATAGAAAATATAAGAAAAAAATAAAGACGTCCCCCGCCCCAAAAAAAGACCTCATGGGAAACTGAAACTCTGAAGGCAAATAGAGAAAACTTTGGAGTACCTATAAGATATGTGTAGGAAATGAACTTTCTAACTCAAGACAGCAGCTGTGCAGGAAATAGGTAAAAAATAGGTATTAAACTCACAGCTCTGTACAGCAAAAGAAGCAATCAACAAAGTGAAGAGAAAACCCACAGAGTAGAAGGAAACATTCGCCAGTGATACGTGTGACAGAGCATTAACATCCAGAGTACATAAACTACTCAAAAAAACAAAAGAGACCAAAAAAAATGACCCAACCTAAAGATAGAATAAGGAATGAACAGAGACTTCACAAATAAAGAAGTAAAGATGGCTGAGAAACATCTTAAAAAGTGTTTAATGTTGCTAATAATTAAGGAAATGCATATTAAAATCACTTCAAGATTTCATCTTACTCCAGTAAGACTGGCTATGATCAAGAAAACAAAAGATACCAAATGCTGGAGAAGTTGTAGGGAAAGGGGAACACTCATCCATTGCTTGGGGGGAATGTAAACCCTATGGAAAGCAGTGTGGAGAACACTTTTTTATTTGTTTATTATTTTTAAGGGATTCACAATATAAGAGCACGATTGTTTTCAGATCACATTGATGTTGCTCAGTTTGCCAACAATTAGGTAATTGGTGCTAGGCATCCACAGATGAAGGATAAACCATTCACCATTTGTTTTTCGGGACGGTTTACTTCACTCACATGATATCTTCTCAGCCAGCCATTTACCGGAAAGCTCATGATGTCATCTTTCTTTACCGCTGCATAACTCCATTGGGTAGATGTACACAACATTTTCTCTACCACTCATCAGTTGAGGGGCACTTGGTGGGTTCCAGCTCCTTGCTATTGTGAAGAGAGCTGAAATAAACATGGTTGTGGCATGTATCTCTGTGGTAGAGAGTCTTGTGGTACATGGCCCAGGATGTATGGCTGGGTCAGGTGGCAAGTTCATTCCAAGTCTTCCAAGTGTTCTCCACACTACTTTCCATAGTGGCTGCACGAGTTTACCATTCCCACCAGCAGTGGATGAGTGTTCCCCCATTCCCCACAACCTCTCCAGCACTTGGTATCATTTGTTTTTTGATCCTGGCCAGTCTTATTGGAGTTAGAGGATATCTTAAAGTGGTTTTGATTTGCATTTCCTTATGATTAGTGACGTTGAACATTCTTAAGAGTTTTCTCACCATCTCTAATTCCTCACTTTTGAAGTCTCTGTTCAGATTTTTCTCATCTATTGAGTGGGTCGTTGTTTTCTTTCTCCTTTGTTTTTCGAGTAGTTTATATATTCTGGAAATCAATGCTTTGTCAGATGTGAAGTGTTTCTGCAGTGAAGGTTTCCTCCCAGTCTGTGGGTTTTCTCTTCACTTCTTGCTTGTGTCTTTTGATATACAGAAGCTTTTGAGTTAATGAGGTCCATTTTGTCAATTGTCTGACCTAATTCTTGGCAGCTGCTGTCTGATTTAGGCAGTCTTTTCCTGTGCTATGTCTTGTAGTCTGCTGCCAACATTTTTCTTCTATCGCCTTCAGAGTTTGGGGTTTCACGTTGAGGTCTTTAAACCATCTGGAGTTGACTTTTATACAGGGCAAGAGGTAGGGGTGTAATTTCATTCTTCTACAGGTGGTGATCCAGTTTTGCCAACACCACTTGCTGAAGATGCTGTCTTTCCTCCATTGTGTCTTCTTGGCCCCTTTGTCCAATATGAAGTGGATGAAATTGTACATGCTCAAGTTTGGATCTTCAGTTTTGTTCCATTGGTCAAAGGGTCTGTTTTTGTGCCATTACCAAGCGGTTTTTATGACTATAGCCCTGTAGTATAGTTTGAAGTCTGGTATAGCGATCCCCCCCCCCCCCCGGGCTGGAGAGATAGCCTAGCTGTTAAGAGCACCGACGCTCTTGCAGAGGACCCAGGTTCATCCCCAGCACCCACATGCGGCGTAAGGACCGTCTGTAACTCCAATTCCAGGAGAACTCCAGTTCCAGGGGAATCTGAGCCCTCTTCTGACCTCCGCAGCATGTGCACACATGGGTGCACAGAACTGCATGCAGACAGTACATTCAGACACATACAAAAAAAATTAAAAAAAATAGAGATCCCCCCCCGCCGTATTGCTTTTCACTCAGGGTTGTTTTTTGCTATTCGGGTCTTTTTGTTTTTTCCAAAGAATTAAGGACTTTTTTTCCAAGCCTGTGAAGGAAACTCTTGGGAGTTTTTAATTGGATTGCATTAAATCTTTACAAGAGTTTGGGTAGAATGGACATTTTTACTATATTAATTTTCCCAATCCATGAGCATGGGAGGTTTTTCCATCTTCTGATGTCTTCTTCAATTTCCTTCTTCAATGATTTAAAATTTTTGTTGTAGAGATCTTTGGTGTCTTTGGTTAGGTTTGTTCCTAGGTATTTTGTATTGTGGAGAACTCTTAAAAGACTCAAAAAGAGCCTACCACCTGACCCTGTCATACCACACCTGGGCACAAGACTCATGCAATCACAGAGGTACATGCACATCTATGTTTATTGCAACTCTCTTCTCAATAGCAAGGAGCTGGAAGCAAACCAAATGCTCCTCAACTGATGAGTGGATAAAGAAAATGTAGTACATCTACACAATGGAATTCTATGCAGCAGTGAAGAAAGAGGACATCATGAACTTTGCAGGTAAATAGATGGAACTAGAAACCATTATGCTAAGTGAAGTAACACAGCCCAGAAAAACAAATGACATATGGCGTCCCTCACTTGTGGATCCTAGCTCTCTATTTGTAAGGTAAACTGAATAATTCCTTTTTTTTCTTTCTGTTTTTTAGTAAATATAAACCTGATGTTACTCATTAACTTGTTACATAATATAGAAATGTAAAGTAATATGTTTTTCTTTACCTGCAAACAACTCTACTGTCAAAATGTGAATCCCTAAACATGTTTTCTAATTAACTTATAGGTTATTTCAGATGTCATAATTTTGGTATATGTGTAGTGTGTATATATATACATATTTTGACGCAATACATATTGGAAGGAACAACAACAACAACAACAAAAGACTGGATCAAAGAACCGACTGAAACAGTAAACTTCTGCCCAAAGCAGTAAACTTATGCATCGCAAAAATTTTTAAAAAGACTGATAAAAAGATGCAATACATGTATGGCAGAATGCATGAACTCTAGCAGGGGAGGGCGGCAAGAAGGGGGTATGGGTATAAAGTTGAATAAGAAATATTATATCCAATAAAAATAATATTCTTCAATAAGAATATACACTTTTTAGAGCCTGGATAAACTGTTCCATGGAAGTTTCAAAAAAAATGATGGGGTTGAAGTGATAGTTCAGTGGTTAAAAGAACTGACTGATATTGCAGAGGACCTGAGTTTAATTCCCAGCACCCACCTGGTGGCTAATAACTGTCTGTTACTCCAGTGCCAGTAGGTCCAACACCTTCTTCTGACCTTCTCCAGCATTACATGGCATACGTGCACTTAACACACATGCAGGATATATACTCATAGACATAAAATAAAAATAATAAATAAAAATATTTAAAATAGAAAAGAAAAATGCATTGCTTCTAGCAAATTATATGATATATGCCCCTTAAAATTATATGTTATAATAATGTTCCCTAAATATTTTTAGTTGACACTTGTCTATCTCTGTTTGTCTTTCAGGCAGGCAGTAAGGAGCATGAACTCTTGGCCCAGACTCTGGCCTCTAGGCACAGAGACCTTGGCATGGCTTTCAAACTTTTGGTTCCCTTAATGTCCTCCTTGGTAAAACAGCAATGGATACATGTACCTCTACCTCAGAGGGTTATTCTGAGAACTGAAAGAGCTAGGTTCTCCATGCGACATCTATTATGATTTACTTTGTAGACACTTAACATGCACCAACTTGCTATTTAGCGTCTGTAGAAAATCCCCCAGGACTGCTGGGGAATTTCAGGGTCTGACCAAAGGAAAGGGGGTGAAAGGCACAGAGTCAAGACACAGACCCTGGGAATCCAGTGAATGCAGACAGAGGGCGAGCTGTCACGGACTCATTTATTGGGGGCAGGGTAAGGGGTTATGTACTGTTTGTATTCCTGTTCTCCTCTTCTTGTCTTGTGATCGGCCCAGGTCTGAAACTGTGCTTGTATGGTCTCACCTGCATAGAGCAGGTTAGGTTGATGAGGGACAACCTCTGTGCAAGCTCCTGACTGCACCAAGAGATATTAGTGACCAGAAAAGGGGTCAGGCAAAAGGAGGAGAACCTAGAGTCACAGGACATCCAAACCATAGTATGTAGTGTTTGGATTTCTCACCCAAAAGGTCAATCAGCTGTTGTAAATTAAAGATACTGGTGTGGAAGTGGCAGTTAATGAGGTTTTGAGTTTGGAGGGCCAAAGCCGATTGGTCCACAATGGAGCTTAAGGTGATAGCCATCATAACACTGTGAGTAAGAGAGGCCACGAGACTCTTAATCTCAGTGTCTTGGGTTTGAGCCCTAACTTGGGCGCCAGATGTAGACAATCCCCAGGCTTGCTGGGGAATTTCAGGGTCTGACCAAAGGAAAGGATGTGAGAGGCACAGAGGCAAGACACAGACCCTGGGAATCCAGTGAATGCAGACAGAAGGCAAGCTGTCTCGGACTCGTTTATTGGGGGCAGGGTAAGGGGTTATGTACTGTTTACATTCTCACTCTCCTCTTCTCACCTTGTGATGGACCCAGGTCTGCAACTCTGCTTTGTATGGTCTCGCCTGCCTAGGGCAGGTTAGGGTGATGAGGGACAAGCTCTGTGCATGCGTAATTCTCAGCCTACTGGCTACTACAGTGTCTATTAATTCATTTATCATTGTTCAATTGAACTTTACACATAAGCTGAATAAAAGCCAGAACAGACATTTCCCAATGTCTATATCCCAAGATTCCATACACAATGAAAGCATACACAGTTTCTAAAGACAGACAAGATTTTGTTCTCGCCAAGCACCTAAACATTCTGAATCGTGTGCAACTCAGGTTTACAAAAGCATCAAATCAATTGTTTTACTAAATATGGTAGCACTCTTTATAAAACATCAAACAACTCAATAAGAACCTCAGGTTCTATAACATTTTCCTGAATCTATTTTTCTCTATAACAGATTATTTGTTTCCAACTGGACAAGGTGTTCTTATAGTGAATGTGTGGTTGACTCCTGGTCTGTCTTCCTTGACAAAATTGGTATCTCCCCAGAGTACATCTTGCTTCCCCAGGTTAAGGAGTTGAGTTGACTTTGGGTACTTCATACATGCTATCTTTAGTTAGGAACAATAAATTGATATCCAGCTAACAGCCAGGTCATATGACTGATAAAGCCATCAGCATGCGAACAATGAACAATGCATAACCTCTATGGTGATATTTTGAACATGGGGAATCATTCAATGCCCTATCTTCTACATTCTTCCAGTCATTATCCTCTTGGACTTTGATTGTTTTCCTGGAATATATAAAAGGTAGAAACTTAGATGCTTTCAGAAGTATTTAAAGAGACATAATGACCTGTTATATTCAGATACCCTATAGGTACGTGTTGATAGAAGTAAGATGATAAATTACCTCAGAGCAAGTAATTCTGAGAAACTTTCTTTGCTTCCAAAGAAACAACTCTCCCAAGATTAACAGATATGGTATGTCCTGCCTTGCCTGAGCATAGTTGAGTCTTTAAGGATATATCATGTGTTTCAGGAGTATCTGCCAGACTAAGCCAAATCACAGACTTCACCAGATGTTGTGGGACAAACAACAGTAAAGCAGGAGGTTGATATTTGTACTAGATTTTACTAAATTTTGGTATATTTTAGTCTTAGTAAATTTACTACATGCACCAACCATGATATTTTAACTCCCATAAGCCTCAATTTCCTCCACAAATTATAATCATAATGACAATGTGACAATGTTATGAATAGGAAATGAGCCTGCTTATTGTAAGGTATTAATATTATACCAAGTAGAAGCTAGATAAAGGTTAATTCATTTTCCTGCCTATTAAATGAACTAGGAGAATTCTTTTTTCACAAGAAATATTGTGAGAATTGGATGAGCTAATGTATTGAAAAAGAACTTTTGAAAAACTTAAGCAACATACTTAAATGCATTATTATTACTACTAACAAAAGAAATATGCCTGGTCATTTACCAACAATCCATATCACCTTATAATCCACTGAAATAGCTATAGTAGCTTTATGACGTAAATGATTCTGTCTATGAAATAGAAAAGCGCATGTCTTTGAAATTAAAACTCTTGGGTTTAATTTTACCTCCAGCCTTTAGTAGGTCACATAACTGAGCTTTTTGTGTGATAGGTAGTCTTGATTGTCAGCTTAATGGATTCTTGAATAAACTAACAGAACTAAGAATTATGTCTGGGAGGGTCTGGGAAGGATTTTTACAGGAAAGATAAAATGAAGAGAGAAGACCCTTCCCCAGAGTGGGTAGCACCTTCCCCATCAGTAGTCTAAACATAAAGCTATCCAAGGAAACTGTTACCATCCTTCACTGACATCAGAATCTAGCTATAGCCTTCAAACACAGACTGAAGGCAAGTAACTCCCTAGGAATATTCCAGGCCTTCAGCTCTAGATTGGGTCTGCTGAGCCATCCAACTTCGTCAACTGGGCAGCTACTATGATGTCAGTCCAGCTTCTCCAGCTTGCAGGCAGGCATCTGTGGACTCCTTAACCCATGTAGAATAAGGCAATCTAATACTTCCTCATTTAAAATATATTTTCATTCTGTGAGTACTGTTCCCCTATAGAACCTTAGCTCCCTTCTTTCAGAATGTAAACAATTTACTTAACAGTAGCTATGACACATAAATAAAGCTATGCAAATGCAAGTCCTTTTAGAATTGTAGGGAAATAGCTAATCCATAGGAGAAGAAGAGATGGGTTAAATTCTTAGATATGAAGTCCAACATCCTATCATCTAGGGCCATTGTGAAGATTAGAATCTTATATCTTTGATTCTCAACCATTTCAGCTACATCAGTCTAAGAGTAAAAGAGCTGGACCCCTATGTCCAGAGGAATCAAAGAGGAGAAGCTCCAAGAAGAGACAGCAGAAGCACCGTTCCTTTGCCATTCTTTTATTGTTACATTTTCTGCAGTCATCCTACTAAAGAAAGACTATTTTAAATTTAAAACAATCTTTTCTCAAAATCTTCAATTAATGTTGATTTTTCATAGAGAAACAGTATGTTTACCTACATTTCTAGAAAAGTCCAATTCATTTTTGCTAGGTATATATATTCAATTTGAGAACCCAGGTGTTTTTAAAAGGTTAACCCAGTGAGGTTTTCATAATCACATCATCATACTCTTTCCCTCCAAAGAGGGCTGTGTTGTTGCTACCAAAGGCTCCTAGCTCACTTAATCAATTACATAGTCTCTACCTCTCCATTTCCATGGGGGACACAACCCACAACAGTTTCTTACAACAAACAGAATTTAATCCAACACCAAATGTCATCAGTTTCTTTTTATAACCTAACTTCATTCCAGAAAGTTTGTCAGAGTTTTGTTCTGAACATTTTAAGATAATTTACAATGCAAGAAAATTATTTCAAATTTTAATGGTTAACTCAGTGATAACTTTCAGTAATAGTGGTAAATTCAATTGTTTGTGGCCATAAGACACCAAATTTTTATAATCCAAAAAATTAAAAACTGACTTGCTCTTCAAAGTAAGTAGTAAATTTCTGTCATCCTGTTATAGGTGTTTCTGCCTAAAGATAGGCTCCAGATATAGTAAATATAAACTTAGGCAGCTTTCATCTTGCAAATTTAAGATATAAAAATATCCATTTAATATTGTAATACTCCATTTAGTATCTCAACAACAGTATCCCTTGAGTGCAGTCACCATGTTTTATTCAGCTTCAGAGAATGCCTGTGATTTGGCAAACAGCTTTGCCCAAGATAAGAGCTTGAAACTATGCCTGTGTATGCATCAATTATAGACCTTCCCATGAATTCCTTTTGAGATTTAATAAAAACTTTCTCTTGCAAAATACTCTGCATGCCTTTAATCCCAGAACTTGGAAGGTAGAGATAGGTGGATCTCGGTGCACTCAAAGCCAGCCTGATCTACATATTGAGTTCCAGGATAGCTGGAAGGCTACAGGAAGACCCTCTCTCAAAAAAGACCAAATATATATACTCTTTGAATAGTGTAATTTAAGACACAGTTGTTACCTGCTTTATCTTTCTCTGTTCCTCTCTGTCTCAAACACACACAAACAGACACAAACACAACTGAGAGTCAATTCAATATTTATTGGAATTCTTTCTATTTGAGTCTCATAAGGGAAAACATCATATATACTAAATTAGTAGAAATTTGTAAAATATCGAAAAGAAAGTCTCACAAGTACTCTAAGAATTTTCTAATTTGCAATAAAAAATAGTAAATACTTTACTAAAATACAGTTTACAAGTCAGTTATGTTATCCAGGTATGGTAACCTGTATTTACAGCATTTGGCAAGCTGAGGGAGGACAGATGAATGAGCTCAAGTCCAGTCTGAGCTACATGGTGTAATCCAGGCCAGCCTGAGCTCTATAGGAAAAACATATTTCACCAAACAATAACCAACAACAAACCTCAGTCATCTTATATAACTAAAATCTAGCATGTCCCCACAGGCTTCAAGCTACATGGTAGCAATCCATAGCAAATCCAGTTCTTTTGCTCTCAATGCCCTTGCTGGTGCAATCTGAATGTATGTTGTAAAGTTATGTCTTCTGACACTGACATAACTTGGGAGCTGCTCCAAAAATTACAGAAGTTCCAGCTGAAGACCTAGGGCAACAGGCCTGTTAGAAAGGGGACGGGCGGTGGGGGGGGGGGGGGCTGGAGAGATGGTCTTAGCGGTTAAGAGCGCTGACTGCTCTTACAGAGGACCCGGGTTCGATCCCCAGCACCCACATGGCGGCGAGAACCATCTGAAACTCCAATTCCAGGAGAACTCCAGTTCCAGGGGAATCCAACACCTTCTTCTGACCTCCGCGGCATTGCACGACATGGGTGCACAAACTTGCATGCAGACAGTACATTCATACACATACAGAAATAAAAAAAATTAATAAAAAAAAGAAAGGGGACAGGGGAATTGTCCTGAAGTTATATCTTAGAAGTGGATATACTGTTGTTTATACTATATGTTATAGGTTTTAAATAAAATCAACATATCCAAAAATGCTTTCATGTACTTTCATATCAGATCACAAGATGATCAATTTTCTTCATCAGTTACAGGTGACTGGTGAGCTGCTAGGAATATTGGTGAGATGTCTTAGAGCTCACTGCTGTTCCTAGACAACCCTTAGGAGATGAAGAACCTGGAGACTACTTAGAGGTCACGTGAAAGGAGGGTGAATAAACATCACTAGCTCACAAGGGGAAGAAGCTGAGAGGCATGATCAATATTTACTGGGAAACAAAAGATGAGTAAAAGTTCATCTCCTCTCCTTAACAGAAACTGTAAGTACAAGCAATATTTTAGTGCTCACACAAACGACAAAGAAAAGAAGCATAAGACCATCACTCCAGTTGAATCCTTTCTCCTGGTTGTGATTAATGTAGCTTCCTCAATTATGAGCTTTCCTTAGAAGCAGCAGAGACCAGGAAAACAGCCTAAACATCTGCATTTATTTTAAAAATAGTTTGGGAGGCAATATTCTATCTTCATTTTCTTAGGGTCATAGGTGTGTCTGAGAATTAAATTATCATAAGATAGGTTAATGAGAAAAACAATGAAATTTTATTTAATATACATTTTTTTCACATGGCATAAGAGCCCTTGCAAAGAAATTAAGTCTCAACAAACCAGAGAAAATTACTTACATATTAAGTTGGAGAGAGAGAAAAAATAGAAAGTTATGAAGAAGCAGATAAATTATATGGAGAGGCTTAAAAGATAAGAGCTACATTAATAAAATCTATATAGAATCCTTCAGTCTTAACTTTTTGTCCTTCAGGATAATGACAAGAATGCTATTCTTTTTGGTGTATGGCTGGGGCCCTTAACCTAAGGATTTCATCTCTTGCTTTTAAGAAACAGAAAAGAGATCAGAATAATCTTCTTGTACTTGCTGTTTTTCAAAGTGCCTTTAATTCAAAAGTTAATATGGCAGAGTGGCATAATTTTAACTGTTTCAATACCTCTGTCAAGTGCATTAATTGATTTTATTTTTCATGAAATTTTTCATCATACTCCAGTAGTCTTTGACCCATAGTAGAATGTATTTCCTTCAAATGCATTTATCCCTGTTATAAGGACTAGCTTAAAATATCAAAACTATTTATCTTCAATTTGATCCTAATCAAAATCATTTACACATAAATGGATGTGATAAAATTTTGAAATTCAGAAACTTTGAAAAAATGAAATGTAACAGATGTTTAATATCATCTACTATATCTCTTACATGAATAAAGAGAAACATTATATTCAGAAAAATTTAAATAGACAAAACATAATTAGCCCAGTTTGAAATATGGCCAGGTTTATATACCTTGTCCCAGTGAACCTGGTGCAGTGTCTCTTCTGTGCCAACATCAAGGAATTTTTAATTTAAATTAAATAAGGGTAATTTACCAGTAAAAGTGTCTATTCAGTGAATAGCCAATATAATTTTTATTTTTATTAGCTTGTAACATAAGATATTTCTTCTACTATATTCTTTGTCTTTAGGAAGAAGCAGCTCCAATGTATATTTTAAGAATTTCAACTCAAAAAAAGAAACAAGAATTTCAACTCAAAACTGCTTTCAGGGCACTGCTGGACAGTGTTCCTTTCACACCGTTGCTCCCGAGATGGACCAATCACCAGCCAAGAGGAGCATAGAGAAGCCTTCTTTTACTAGTGTGGTGATTTCTAGTACAAGGGTCAATGTTAGATCATTGATTGGCAGCATCCAGAACTAAGAAATAGAGCCTCTGAAATGTTTAAGAATATGCTGTGCTTGAATGTGCTGTAGTCGTTGCCAAGATATATTTTTCTTTTTGAAAGTCATTTCTAACCATGATAAAAAGGCATTAGTAAAATAAAATAAATCAATCACAAGTATTTACTTTTAAGATTGCAATGAACTCCCTTTAAAAAGATTTTGTCCTTGAGTAAACACACAGCATATTCATGTCATAATCCATAAAATACAAACACTCAGAATAAAGTTCTGTTTTTCTAACTGATAACAAAGAGAAGGATCTTTTGCTTAAATTGGGACTAATGTCATGCACCTTGGGGTAGGCTTTTTTTTTTCTACACCAAAAGATGAAGGAAGTAAGAGGATACACAGTTAGCTTGCTGTCTTTCCTGTCTAAAAGCTCAGAGAAACAAAGGTAACATTGTCATTGTTTTATGATTTCAACTCTGCTGGGAAGCTTCTCTAGTAAGTTTCAACTGCAGGGGATACATTTGATGAAAATCTTAAAAGCAATTGAGTGGTATAAACTGTTGACTTTTATCCTTCCCTATCATGAGCAGCTTATTCTTTGAAGGATCTTTACCTAGGAAGCTTTCAACTTCCATTGTCATGTGAAACCTCCTGTATCCAGAGATAAAACAAAATTAACTTTTCAAGGACATAGTAGTCTGGAAAGAGGAAAGTTATCTACGAACTAAACAGAAGTTCAAAATCTAATGAGTACCCCACAGTATTTAAGTTTGGTAAGCATTCTATTCTTCCTATCTCTAATGCAGAGTGCATGCAGAGCATGTAAAAATTCCTACAAAACAAAGACAATGCTTCCATTTTTCCTTGGATGAGTCTAGATTCATTTTCATATCAGCTATTGTACAAATTACTTTTAAAAGCCAGTTATAGGCAGGAGAAATTGTCTATATATTTTTAATTTTAAGTATTCTTTTCTGTGAAAATCATAGCCATTGTTTTCAGATGGATGAATTAAATTTCCTCCACAAATAAAATATTGTTGATTTGAAGACACTTTTAAGGCTAGCGTTATTCTATGTCCACTTGTAGAATAAAAACAACTGTGAATCATTGTCTTGAATTGTCAGTTGAATATTGTTAATAACAGTCATAATTAACTATTAGTTTAATGTTGCAGTAGTTTCACATCACTGACATAAGGAAATGCAGGTCATTTCTACTGTTGAAGGTGAGTGTATTTTTTAATTTAATAATATTTTATTAATTATTTGAGAATTCTCATTTTTGAGCTGAATACACTGTCTTTAGCTCTCTATTTTCATGTGGGGTATGTGTGAGCTGCATATGTGTGTATGCATTCTTGCATGTGTCTGAGTGTATGTGTGTGTGTGTGTGTGTGTGTGTGTGTGTGCTGGGTCTCCCTCCTGAACCCAGAGCACACAAATTCAGTTGCTCTGTTTAGCCAGCTTGTGCCAGGGCTCACCATCTCTGCTTCCCTTATGCCAAGACTATCAGATCATCAGCAGGCCATACCCAGAAGTTACTTAGGATTTTTTAATCTTCACATTTTCCATTAAAATAGGTTCCTACCTAGCTAACAGTGCTAGGAAAATGGATATCAAGTGGTGCCATTTAGCTGCTGGCAAAAATATAGATCTTTTACCATAATACACACCAGAATCAGAGTAGTAAAAAGTGAGGTCTGATATCATCATGATTTTGGAGTAGTATCTAGCTAATCACAAGATCTCTAATCATCTAAATTACTCAATGTAACACAAAACTAGTGCCTGGCAAATATAAATAGAAAAAACTCAGTAAGATGTCATGACTCCAAAAAGTATTAAATAAGTTCACATACTCAAAAGTCTCAGAAAGAACAGGAGGTCAAATATCTTTGAGAAAGGTATCTATGATAAAGAACATCAATGTATATTCTATAATTCATCCTCCTAGCCCTCACTGGGACCTTTTAGATATGTGCTAATTATATAAGTATTATAATTATATAAGTATTAGGAAAAAGAAGTGGAGAAACTGTCAGACTCTAGATATGCTAATCTGTGTAGACCTAGAACTCCACTCTGATACACTACTCCGAGTTCATCTGATGGCCAATCCATTGTCTTCTTCCTCCATATTTGTGTGGAAATTTGAATGCATGTTCTCCACAACTAACAGAACATGTACAGTAAATTTTGGAATTCTGGAGTAAGGACTAGATAGAGAACATGGCTCCCCCAACTGGAAACCCATGGGGCTCTTTCCTCAAGATTAAACACAGACTAATATCTTTGAAGCCATAGATTAATGTAACCATTAATTAACATAAAGATGCAGTGAATTTGATTCATTTTCTGTCCCCCTTTTAATTTGCTTTTGGTCTGGACAGAAGATCAATAAGACTTACAGAATGACCTAAGAAAAGCTTAGTGCATAGTTACTCAAATTCATGCTAGCAAATTGCATGTAGTCTCATAGTTAAAAAAAAAAAAAACTGTGCAGAGTCTCCAGTTTACCTCAGCATCAAAGGTCTTTTCCTCCACCATGCTATATAGAGTACCAGAAAGTGTTTGATTTCACTTGGCATAGATAGAATATTTTCTATGTGTTCTTGTCCCATGTCAACTTTGAATAGTGTATCAGTTCAGTTTGGTAATTACAGCTTTGGAACACAATTAGTTTTGTGTTTTTTGTTGTTGTTTTTCTTTTTTAGGAATGAAGGCAATATAACCATTCTATAATAAATTAATTTGTAACATTAGACTGATTATTTCCAAAGATACAATTTTATGAATACTAACTAGATGCAATTAACTTAGTGCTTCTGCTAAGACACTTGTAGAAAAACAGGCTCAAGATAAACCCTGTGAGAATATGGAGTGTTCTGCCAACTACAATACATCGGAGTATCTTTTTGCCAAGGTGAAGGCCAACTTGTAATTCATTGTATGCAATCCTGTAGCTAAGAAAGATAAAGTATACTTGATGGTTCTCTTTCAGCTACATAGAACATATTCTCCAATCTTGCTCTGAAATACTAAGAAATCCATTAGGTTGCCAGTTGTGAATGGAATCTAATGGAAGGTAAAGATTTTTTTTTTGATGCTTTGTGCATTTCGTACATCATTTTCCAATTCAGATGAGGCATTTGTCCCTTTCCCTTTCCCCCCACCCCCACCCCATCCCAGATCATGTATTCTGCCATAACTGTCTTGCATCTTTCTCTGTTTTTTTGTTTTTTTTGTTTTTTTCCTTTTTTAGCTATAAGTGATAATCCATGAGTACAAGCATCCTTCATGCAAAACCAATCTACAGGCTATTGTGTCCAAACCCCCACAGCCCCACCATCCAGTGGGGGGTGACATGTTGTTTGTTCAATCAAGTTGATCAAATGGGTGTCCAGACTACATCGCTGTAGTTTCACCATTCACCCCAATCGGACCCTTTACATTCTACCACGCCCCCTCTTCCGCAGGTTGTTCCCTAGGCTTAGAAAAGGGGCACAGGTGGATGAGAAGTAAAACAGTCCACTCTCTCTGGAGCTGTTGACTTGGACTCTGGTCAATTCTGGCTGTTTCCTTTCATGGGCTGACAGTTTGTCCAGGGGTAACCTTTCGATCCTACTAATGAAGCACAAGCATTTAGATATATAGGTATTTAAGCAGCACTAATAGTTATGGTAGGTTACTTTGGCATAGACACATATGTTTGGATGATATGTTAATCCATGAATTACACCCCCCCCGTTAAATATGACAGGGTCTTATTGTGGCTTTTAACATCTCCTAACCTGTAAAGGATGTAAGCTTGTGGCATCAGCCATGGGTTATTCCTCCAAGGAGAGAGCCAATAGCCAATTAGATTTGGGATATTCAGGCACATGGCTGCCTCCGCTGCACAGTATTTCCAGGCAGGTGAGGTGTAGCTGGTGCTGACTGTGGAGTCTTGCTTGACTCAGGGAGACCCGTATTTGCTTTATTGGTTTAGTGGCCTTTGGTAACACTCTCTGGCATTCCAGAGGCCTTAAAGCTGCTAAAGGGGAAACAAAGGTATCTCTAAGTTCCTATGAGTTAATAAATCCATTAGCATTTTTAATGATTGCAGTTGATCATGGTTCTTTTCAAAGCCAACAGCAAGTCCTTGGGGGAAAATTTTAACATCTACTCTGAATGTCCCCAGAGAAAAATCAATACCCTTCTTTGCAAATAATTCCTCATTAAAAATAGTTGCAAACATCTTACTGGGATCTGATCCACTGCTGATCAATCATGAGATGCCAAATGGCCATGCTATGTGAGTTGTTATATATGAATTAGATGTTATGGAACCTCAAAAAGTCATGAAATAAGGCACTTTCATACTATATCATCAAGTCAATTAGATAGATAAATGTACTATATTGCTCCAGGTAAATTGCAAGAGAAAACAACCCAAGTTTGTAGCATGTTTGTTTTTATTGTCCTGTCTAATTTCCCCTGTTGAGTATAATAAAAAGTATTACTACTTTACTGAGAAAAAGAACATTTGACCTTGGTAATATACATGTGATATATTAGAAACATGAAAAGGGAGGCTACATAGCAGCCTTGGACCATAGGGGTAGCTCTGATTTTTTTTTTTTTATTATTTTAAACAAGGATTCTTTTTTCGATGTTCTTTATTTATTGACATTTTTTATATTTCATACATCATTTTTCAGACCAATTTGCAAACATTCTCCTCTCCCTGCCCCTCCTCCCACCCCAGTTCATGCGTTTTGCCATACATGTCTTATATCTTTCTCTCGGTCTTTCCAAGGATTTTTTCTGCAGAGGCTTGGTGTTTTGGGCAGAATTTAACTGTATCAGTCAGTTCTTTGACCCAGTCCTTATGTTGTTGTTGTTGTTGTTCCCTCCCCTTTGTATTATTCCAAATTATGCCTATATAAACAACACGTATGTATCAAAATTATGACCTCTGGGAATAAACTGTATATTGATTCTAAAATATGTTTGGGGGTTCACTTTTTCCCTTTAATTTTATATTACAGCTCTCTTCACAATATCGAAGAGCCAAATACCCCTCAACTGACGACTGGATAACAAAAATGTGGTACATCTACACAATGGAATTCTATGCAGCTGTAAAGAAAGATGACATCATGAACTTTGCAGGTAAATGGATGGAACTCCAACCCATTGTGCTAAGTGAAGTAACACGGTCCCTTATTTGTGGATGCTAACACCAAATCCCCAGTTGGCAGGCAGGCTGAGCAACTTTATTATTATATTTCTTTGTATCTGAAAGCAACTGTGCTGTTATAATGTGAAATCTTTTAACAGGCACTAGAATTGTCCTACCACTTATATTCAGACATTGTAATTACCATATATGGGTGGAAGATATGTATTCATATTCTAGAATAATATAAAATTGAAAGTAGCTCTGATTTTAAAATAAGTAGGGAATGCTGGGGATGGTGGCCATGACCTTTAATCCCAGCACTAGGGAAGCAAAGGCAGAGGCAGATGGATGTCTGTGAGTTCAAGGCCCATCTTATCTACATAGCAAGGCTAGCTGGGGCTATAGGGAAACCTGTCTCAAACGAACTAAAATAAATATAAATATAAATAAATGAATAAATAAATGAATAAATAAATAAATAAAATAAGAGTAGGGATATTTATCCTGTCAATGGAAATCAATCCCAATAGGACTGGAGTACTGTCTGTAAGATCACAGTCAACTTGGACCTAGAAACCCCAAGAACTGCTCACTCTTGAACACTATCCTACAGTCCAGAGAAGGTCACTGTAACCTTGCTGGGTATCTGTGAGAGAGAAGCGCCCATGCCCTATTGCCTTCTTGTCCCTAAGCATCCACAGGCCCTACATCCTACTTTCCCTATGGGCCTGTGCCCTATTGTCCACACCCCATTGCCTACTTTCCCCTTAAGAGTCTGCCAAAGCAGCCATGTGCTTGCTGGCTGTCATGTTCCTGAGACAGAGTTATTTTAATGGAGTCCTGAATACTTTTGCTCTGCAGGCAGGGGCCTCCCTTCGAAATGAACCTAACACTGTCCTTCAGGGTGTAGTATATCCTTTAGGTCATTAGCTGGTGTATATTAAGCCTTTCAAAGCCAAAATACATGAGTCTGGGAACCAAGAAGTAAAACTTCTTGGTTTGAAACTTTTAGCTAATTACAACTACTGCCTCTCTCACATTTTTGTTTTCTATCACTATCATTTTGATCTCAATTGTTCAGAGATTTTAGTCTTCCTAAGTTCCCTAAGAATGTTACATGTAGGGGCTGAAGAGATGGCTAGAGATTAGGAGTGTTGACCACTCTTGCAGAGGACCCAGGTTCGATTCCCAGCACCCACATGGTGGCTGAGAACCATCTTTAACTCCAGTTCCTGGGGAATCCAACACCCTCTTCTGACCTCCGCAGCATTGCACGACATGGGTGCACAAACCTTCATGCAGACAGTACGTTCATACACATACAAAAATAAAAAAAATTTTAAAAAAGAATGATACATGTAACATTGTGTGTATTGTTTACCATAGGGCTAGTCAATCAGAGGCTATAAAGTACAATTACCACTGTATCTATGTATAGATATATTAAGTTCAGGCTAATGGGGTCTAAACAGAATAATGCATACAACTTGCAAGTCAAATATGACATTGCAAGGAAACTATTGAAACTCAAATCTTTCTTTATATACTCACAGGGACTAGAATTTATAGATACAATATAAGTGAGTCAGTTCTGGCCATGCAGACCTCACAGCATCATAGAGCAACAAGGGAGAGCAAGATTGAAAGAACAGTTGGATAATCTCATGAAGCTGAGATACTTTTATGGCCTAAATCACCTGCCAACACTAGAATCATGTGAGAAATAAAGGTTTCTTTTGAGCCACTGTATTGTCTAGTTTCTTCATGATAGTAGATTATCCTGTTTTGTAACTAACCCACTGTCCAAAGGAGAAATGTTTTCAATCAAAGAAAAATAAAATAAAAATGATCCTATTGCACCAAGAGATAAGCTTTCCATTTAGTCATTTGGAGTCCACATGCCTGTGTCTCAACAGAGCAAAGCGGGTGGTTATTCTGTTGACTGGAGTGATGGATACATATTAAGGAGACATATAGCAAATGCTATATTGTCACAGTACTAAAGAACATGTCTGCTTTCAGGGAAATAGATACAACTGGAGATCATTATGTTAAGTGAAATAAACTAGACCCAGAAAGACAAATATTGCATGTTTTCTCTCATATATGGAACTTAGATTTAAAACTACGCACTGGGGGGAGGTGGTGTTAAGGGAGGGGATCTAAGTATCATCAAACTCCATTGTATGAAAAAAAAATCACAAAATTCAAACAAAACAGTGGTAGAGGTGGGATGTCATTTTTTTCCTTTTTATATGGACTGGAAATCTGAAGTACCCAGAAAGGAAAACTTTGGAATACTGTTATTTGCAAGCATGAGGGGTTTAGAATGACTGGTATGATGTTTAATTTTGTGTATCAGCTTGACTGGGCCATAAGATACTCATATATTGGGTTAGGTATTATTTGGGGTATGATTATGAGGTTCTGAGATTAATATTTTGGTTAGTATGCTAAGTAGATATCTGCTTCTCTAACATAGGTGGCTCTGGTCCTCTTCAAGTTAAAGTCTGAATACATTTTTTTTTAAAGAAAACATTGGCTGTCTTCAGAATAAGAGAGAATTGCTCCCACCTGACTATTCAGGATGGAAAACTAATCTTTATTGTTAGGTCATTTCCAGGAAACCAAGTGAGGTAGAAGTTCCCAGAAAGTTGCTGCAATATCCTGCAATCAGGCTCCTACTGATACTGGTCACAAGCCTTATTTTATCTCCAGATGGTTCTACTGATACCAGCCACAGATCCATCTATGTCCTAATCCCCCACCTCCTTGTAAACTCACTCCCTTGTGTGCCTGGCTATAAAACTGCCATTCTGGGTACATTCTAATGTTGGTCATCCTAATCCCAAAACAGGCAGGCCAGCTGCAGGGCCTGAGATAAACCGAACTTCCTTTTCATCCTGACGCTTTCTCCTCTCTGCGCAGAGTCTCCCCTCAAAATTAACTTAACATTTCTACCCCTTGGATTCAGAAAGAAATAGCTTTTCTGGAGTCTGCCAGATTTTGGGCTAATATTTATGCCACTGACTCCTAGAATTCTGATCTGCTGGATCTCTACTCTGCTGATTACAGATCCATAACTGTGGGGGCCAGTTCCTTGTAAATCACTCTGTCCCTCTCTCCCTGTCACGTTCTGTTGCTCTCTCTCCATATGTTTATATCATATATATCATACACATACATCTTATTGCTCTATTGCTTGTTTCTCTGAGGAAGACTGACTAATACAAGTAGGAAAAAAGAAGTTATAAATAACATGTATATCATCATGAAAGTAATAGGACCATGAAAATAAACCATGTTTTCTTTGTCACTTTTATTATGTGTTATCTTTTCTCCCTTTCCCCTATGTTTCTACATTGAATCTTCAACTTTCCACCAATGCTAAGCTTTATTATGTTATAGCAACAAGATGGCAAGAGGAATGGATATCACTAAGAGATGAAAAGACTTGGATCTTCCTTCCTTAGAAAACATGCTACACGGGGCTGGAGAGATGGCCTAGCGGTTAAGAGCGCCGACCACTCTTACAGAGGACCCGGGTTCCATCCCCAGCGCCCACATGGCGGCTGAGAGCCGTCTGAAACTCCAATTCCAGGAGAACTCCAGCTCCAGGGGAATCTGAGACCCTCTTCTGACCTGGGCGACATTGCAAGACACTGGTGCACAGACCTGCATGAAGACAGTACATTGATACACATACAGAAATAAATAAAATAAATAAAAAATTTTTTAAAAAATGCTCCGTTGTTTATATGAGGTAAGGGACTTTCTGCATATATCATCGTCTTATAGAAGTTTAAGAATAAGAATCAGGAAGTATATAGTTATTGATTGAACCAAGAAGGTGACAAATATATGAACTGTCTCACTCAAAATTTTTCACAGTTCCCAGCTAGTTTTTCTTCCTGTAATACAGAAGCTGAAAAAAAATATTAAAAAAAAAAAATTGGTCTTGCCAAGCATGGTGGCAACACACCTTTAATTCCAGCACTCAGGAGGCAGAGGCAGGCGGACCTCTATTAGTTCAAGGCTGGCCTGGTCTACAGAGCGAGTTCCAGTCCAGCTAGGACTAAAGGGAGACCCTGTTTCAAAAAGAAAAAATGGTCTCCTCCAAACTATCTTTTGTCCATACCTCTACATGTCATTAAAGGACTGGAAACTGATTATTGTGGAAAGAGAAAAATCATCCACTTACCTGATACAGACAGATTATAGACACAAGTGCTTCTTCAGCTAGAATCTGTAATCAACTTTGAAATCAACAGAAGCGTCCCAAAAAGAAAATCTTCTTGATCTGGCATTGTCTTGGTCCAAAACCAGAAACAATAACAGCCATATTCTGGTTGGGTACAATGTTGACAGCTTTCTCACAGGGCTACTTTTATGCTGTCTGTCAGAGACATGAAATTTAAAGCAATTTTCATTGATACTAAGTGAGCTGTGCTTATCTTAGATTTCATTAAATTTTCCCATTAGTTTAGTACTAGGTATTAATAACAAATACATTTCTTTATATATGACTATGATTTTTATCATCTTTCCTTTATAATTTTTAAATAATCAGTGAATAATATAAATCTTTAATAGCAAAATTTCTCTAAACCAAAGGAAAGACAAAAAAACTCCACAGAAAGATTAGAATGAGAGGTTACAATGTCAGGTTCACCTCTATGGTAGACTGCTTGCCTAGCAAGTACCAGACTCTGGGTTCAGTACCTAACACTACAAGAACAAAATGGTTGAAGTTTAGTTAATGAATATTTTGCACCAAGAAAAGACTGCAGAGATTGGAAAGCAGGCCCAGGGTACAATTTTTGAAATAGTTGAGGAGGTATATTAACAGTTCACATGCCACTGGGAGAAAAAGAACAATAATTAAACACTTCATCAAGAAAGCCAGGGTAGTCAGGCACAGTAGTAGTACATTCAAATCAGCTCAGCCCTAGTGAGTCAGAAGCAGGAAACAAGCTAGAGAGACAAGCCCTGGGGCTACAGAGTAGATAGAGCACAAGTCTCAAACAATACTGAAGTAATGTTTCTACAGAATTATTTAGGGGTAGCAATAGTAGACATCATGACCTATAAGGAAGACAATAACTGAACCTAAACCATTGTTTGGGTTATTATACAATTGCATATGACCTAGAAACCTCGCTGTCATTCTTTAAAACTTAAGATAGAACAACTACTCCCAAAAGTTAAAAAATCAGACTATAAAGCCAGCCATAGTGGCCCACACCTTTAATCCCAGTGCTAAAGAGGCTGGCAGGTCTCTGTGAGATCAAGGCCAGCATGGTCTACGTAGCAAGTTCCAGTACAGCTGAGACCCTGTATTTTTTAAAAAAAATTTTTTTAAAGAAGTAAGGGTTGGAAATTATTTCAGGTCATTAATTGATGTCTCCAGGACTGTTCCCTAAAGAAATGGTATGCCCAAAGAAAATTTTCCTTTTTGTTTTCTGTTTCTAAGTTGGGAGACATAGGCAGGGGAAGTCAGTGAGGAAGGACAAAGGTATAAATACAGGATACTGGAAATGGGAAATAACAAGAAAGAATTAAAATGAGAGACTAAGCTAAGCAGACTGTTTAGACCAGAGAAATAATTATTTCTTCAAGAGAATATTTACTCACTATCTAAGTTTTAAAAATTATTTAGCCAACAGATCTCTTCTGAGTATATTGTTACTACTTTGATCATCAAAAGGAATGTACATTTTTTTTTTTTTTTTTTTTTTATTTTTTTTGGTTTTTTTTTTTTTCTTTTTTTTTTTTTGTTTATTATTTTTTTTTTTCTTTTTTATTTAAATTTTTTATTATTTTTTTTTTTTTTTTGAAACAGAACTGAAGAATGTTACAGGTAGAATGGACTTTGCAAGAATGCTGAATTCTCTATGATTCATTTAAATTAAGGTTTTAAAAGGGGTCAGGCAAGATATAAGCATGGGAATTCTAATTGAAAAATACCATAGATATGTTTTCTCTTTCAAATACATTTCAGAAAATGTTCACACAAAGCATGTGGTTCAAGGAGACATTTTCTAAGTCCACACAAATTAATTAGCAACAAAAACTTAATTATGTGTATTGGATTGAATTGATATGAGTAAAACAGAGTATCTAGTCACTTCAAACCAAATAAAAACATAGCATTCCTTGTCTTAAAACATTATGTCTCTCTTTTCATGTTGAATGAGACAGGTTGATGATCCACAATAACTTCAACATGGGCCCTGAGGACAAACCAACCATTGAGTTGTCTGGCATTTCTTCTAAATATCATATTCTTGACTAGACTCAGCAAATGTACAAATCAGAGTAAGAACAAGAATAATAATAATGACAAACCACACAGACAAGCAGAAGGTGTTCCTAGAGTTAGATCATCCATTAATTGGTCCTAATGTATCTCTCAAAGAAATAATGCAACTAATAAAAAAGTTAATGTAAAATCTGGCATCTGAGACAAATGGAGTGAAGTTGAAGATATCCGAGTCTCCAGAGCTTTGAAATCTCTTCAGTTTATCCATTGCCCAAAGAAAATTATAAGTATCATCCATTTAGAATTCATAGACTAAAAATGAATTCCTACTCTCAATATTGGCATTTCCTACCATGGCCTCTAATGAAATAGACTTCCTGATATTTAGGTCCTTCTATTAAATCCTCCGTCTCACCTCTAACATATTCCAAACTCTAAGGAACAGAACACAATAAAAGTAAATTACATACTGTGCTGGATAGCTTTAGTGTCAACTTGACACACCTGGGTTGTGGGAGCCTAAATTGGGGAATTGGCTCCATTGGATTGGCCTGTGGCCACATCTGTGGAGTATTGTCTTGATGGTAGAGCAGTGGGGGGGGGGCAGCCCACAATGAGTGGTGCCACCCTAGGCAGGTGGTTATGTATGGTATAAGAAGGCAGACTGGGCATGAGTCAGGAGAGCAAGCCAGTGAACAGCATTCCTCCATGTCCTGTGCTTCAGCTCTTGCCTCCATGTTCCTGCCCTGAGTTCTTGCCTTGGGCTCCCTGAGTGATGAACTATGACCAAGGAGATGTAAGCTGAATAAACCCTTTCCTCCCCAAGTTGGTGTCAGTCAGAGTGTTTTGTCACAGCAATGGAAGACAAACTAGGACAGAAATTGGTACCAGAAGAGTGGGGTATTGCTGTGACAGACCTGACCTTTGTGTTTTGAGGAAGGATTGTGGAGGCATTTGGAACTTTGGACTAGAAAAAACATTGAATGCCTAAAGATTGTTGCTATAGAGCTTGGAGCAGTTTTGCTGAAGGAGTTGTAGAAGATGGAGGCCTGGCTTGTGAAGTTTCTAGTTTCAAAGGGGAGCAGAGATCATCAGGACTGTGTAATCTGTGGGTTCTGGTCAGCTGGGGCTGAAGAATCAGCTGTAAGTAACAAGAGACCAGAACCTGAAGTGAAATCTTTGGTTGTACTGGGACAGTGATGCTGGTTAGCTGGGCTGAAGAATCAGCTGTAAGTAACAAGAGACCAGATCACTGTGGTGAAATCTTCTGGAAAGAATTTCTTCAGGGTCAGCACACAGAGCTATGTTCCAGAAGGGGCCTGGACCTCCATGTCAAGCCAGAAGCAGGACTTAGTAGTGTGTAAGAGTCTCCTATGGTTCTGGTGTTGAAAATTTGAGGGGGTCACAGAGGCAGCTGAGGCTTGCACTGAGAGATCAGAAAAGACCACTGGTGGAAGTGGCACCTCTTGCAGTGAGACCTCAGGATGCAGGGATCGTGGAGAGAAGCTGAGGCTTTGCACCAGGAGAGGTCAGACAGAGACCATTGTGAAGGTGCTGCCTCAGTTTCAGTGGCGACCCCAGCTTTTTGGAGATCCAGGACCATGGGAGACCACCAAGAGCACGGCAGGTGTAGGATGGAGTCGGCCTGGGCCTTGCGAGATGAGCTGTGTGTGCCAGGAGCAGAGATGGAGATGGGGAGCTGACAGAGACTTTGGAGCCCAGAATATTGATGATATCCCAGGTGTCCAGCCTTGAGCTACTTGCTGGACTTAGGTTTGTTGGTGAATTGCCTGATTCTTCTCTTTGAAATAAGACAGTACTTGTTTTGGATTTTACACAGCCCACAGTTAAGAGAGACTTTTAACGGACTGTGAACTTTTAGTGTTTGGACATTTTAAGGACTGTGGGTCTTTTAAGGTTGTACTGTCTTAGGTTGTGATTAATGTTAACATCATACTTTGGGGATAAAAACTGGAAAAGGTGGTGGTTTAATAGTGATGTGTTTTGTGTGTCAAGTGACAAGGGGTCAATTATGCTGGATAGCTTTAGTGTCAACTTGACACACCTGGGTTGAGGGAGCCTCAATTGGGGAATTGCTCCATTGGCTATGGCCTGTGGCCACATCTGTGGCGATATTGTCTTGATGGTTGAGCAGCAGTGTGGAGAGGGCCCAGCCCACAATGAGTGGTGCTGCCCTGAGCAGGGTGTTGTGTATGTATAAGAAGGCAGCTGGCATGAGCCAGGAGAGCAAAGCCAGTGAACAGCATTCCTCCATGGCCTGTGCTCAGCTCCTGCCTCCAGGTTCTCCCCTGAGTTCTTGCCTTGGGCTCCTAAGTGATGAACTTTGACCAGGAGATGTAAGCTGAATAACCCTTTCCTCCCCAAGTTGGTGTCGGTCAGAGTGTTTTGTCACAGCAATGGAAGACAAACTAGGACAATACCATACCATTTCTTTCTTTCTTTTTTTTTTTTTTTTTTGGTCTTTTGAGACAGGGTCCTCTCTTTAGTCCCAGCTGGCCCAGAAATTGCTATGTAGACCAGAGCTGACTTTGAACTCACAGAAATCCACCTGCCTCTGCCTCCTGAGTCCTGGAATAACGGTATTTGCCAAAATGCCCGGCAGATACCATTTCTTTATAAAACTAATGTTTTTCATTTTAGTACCCATTCTTCTTCACCTCTCACTCCAAAGAAGCTAGGTGACCTGTTACCAATGCCCCAATGAACAGATCCATGTGTCACAATTCTGAGTCTCTATCCAACAGGCTGTGAGGACCTGGAGTTGTCAGTAATCATAACGGTGAATGTAGGAGCTGATTCTACATTAAAAGGAATAGATATTCTGTGGTTTGAATCTTGAGCCTTGAGTTAACAGAGTTTTGTTTGGGGTTACAAAAGAATGTGACTACAAAGTTACAGGAGCACATTCATGATTCTCTAACAACTGCTCTAGCTTGCTTTGTGTTGCTGTGATAAATACAACCAAAAGCAACTTTCAGAGGGAAAGGGTGTTATATGACTTATAATTCTGGATACATCCTTCATTGAGGGAAGCCAGTTAAGAGTTCAAACAGGAGCTGAATCAGAAACATAGGAGAATGCTGCTTACAAGCTTCCTCCTTGGCTCATGCTCAGTTAACATTTAATCGAGTTCAGGGTCACCTGCCTAGGGATGAGGCCACCCAGGGTGGCCTAGGCCCTTCCACATCAACCACCAGTGAAGAAAATCTCTCACAGAATAGCTACAGTCCAATCTAATCTAGAAAATTCCCTCAAACTAAGTTTCCAGTTCCAAGTTGATTGTAAGTTGTGTCAAGTTGAAAATAAAAGTAGCCAGTACAGAAATGATGATTTTTTTTCCAGAGGAAAGACTTCCATTCAACAAAAAGAACAAGTGACAGGAAAGGATGAANAACAACAACAACAAAAAACTAGACAACAGTGAATGTGTAACTACCAGCGACATTTGACACTCCTCAGGAAGGCAAACTTTAGGAATTGAGAATTATCATATTATTATATGATTCAATCTGTAAAGTTCAAAATAAACTCCATAAAACTAAGAACAATATATTCCTTAGAGATGGATACCACAGTACATGGAAAAAAATAATGAAAAGCAAAGGACTTATTTCTTTGGAAAAAAAAGAGAGTGTCAAGTAACACACGGGACTCTGAGAATAATGGCAATATCATCCCAGTCAAACCAGGTGTTGGGAATATGGTGCTCACTGCATTGTTACTCTTTCTACCCAACATGGAATTTTAAAAGACTCATATCTGGTTGATACTTGATAAACCAGAAATATTTCAATGGCTTCTAGAAAAAAGTCCCTAAACTTATAACTTGTCTATTTCATCTTTCAGGTCTTGTTCTCTCCCACTCTTTTTCCCCACCATTCACTGCAACTCCTCCCTTCTCACGGTCCTCAACAGAATCACATTCATCTATTTTCATTCCATTGAACATGTAACACTACTGACTTGTCTGGAATATTTTTTACACTTCCACCCACCTAGTCAATGTCTCTGTAGAAGACTTTCTGTAAATCTCCCCTCCCCAGTTATTTTTTAAGGCAAAGCCCTCTGTCCTGATTTTTATTGTGACCTGTGTCCCTTTAGTTTTCCTCAATTTCTTCTTCTTTTTTTTTTTTTTTTTGGTCTTTTTGAGACAGGGTCTCTCTTTAGTCCCAGCTGGCCCAGAACTTGCTATGTAGACCAGGCTGACTTTGAACTCACAGAAATCCACCTGCCTCTGCCTCCTGAGTCCTGGAATTAACAGTATTTGCCAAAATGCCCGGCAGATACCATTTCTTTATAAAACTAATGTTTTTCATTTTAGTACCCATTCTTCTTCACCTCTCACTCCAAAGAAGCTAGGTGACCTGTTACCAATGCCCCAATGAACAGATCCATGTGTCACAATTCTGAGTCTCTATCCAACAGGCTGTGAGGACCTGGAGTTGTCAGTAATCATAACGGTGAATGTAGGAGCTGATTCTACATTAAAAGGAATAGATATTCTGTGGTTTGAATCTTGAGCCTTGAGTTAACAGAGTTTTGTTTGGGGTTACAAAAGAATGTGACTACAAAGTTACAGGAGCACATTCATGATTCTCTAACAAACTGCTCTAGCTTGCTTTGTGTTGCTGTGATAAATACAACCAAAAGCAACTTTCAGAGGAAAGGGTTTATATGACTTATAATTCTGGATACAGTCCTTCATTGAGGGAAGCCAGGTTAAGAGTTCAAACAGGAGCTGAATCAGAAACCATAGGAGAATGCTGCTTACAAGCTTCCTCCTTGGCTCATGCTCAGTTAACATTTTAATCGAGTTCAGGGTCACCTGCCTAGGGATGAGGCCACCCAGGGTGGCCTAGGCCCTTCCACATCAACCACCAGTGAAGAAAATCTCTCACAGAAATAGCTACAGTCCAATCTAATCTAGAAAATTCCTCAAACTAAGTTTCCAGTTCCAAGTTGATTGTAAGTTGTGTCAAGTTGAAAATAAAATGTAGCCAGTACAGAAATGATGATTTTTTTTCCAGAGGAAAGACTTCCATTCAACAAAAAGAACAAGTGACAGGAAAGGATGAAACCAGATCTCAAATCCTGGTCCATGAGGTGCCACGTGTACAACAACTCAAGCATTTAACGTCAAGCTTCCTTACCAAGAGAGATTGATAGTAAGGTAACAAATGGCTTGCAAAGAATCTGAACAAGTAATAAACTATTTTCCTAAGAAGCACTGCAGAAAAATATACAAATGAAGAGTATATCATGCCAGCATAATTACAAATAGTTTGCTGCTGGACAAATAGAAATCACTTTTGGTATTTTGAACTTACAGAGTAAAAACCTTCAAAGGAGCCTTAACAATAAGCTCACCTTTCACATTCACTCACATGTTCCTTGTAAATATTCAATGAATTTAATCATCTGATTTTCTACTATGATCTCCTACAAATCCTTGTTTGATACCAAGAAAAGTATGGAATTTGCCATAGAAGACCAAAGAAGTAGAACTGTGGAACAAAATATAAAAAACATCAAGCAAGAAAAAAATATAGATGAGAAGTAAAGTCAGCTGTTAAAAAGCATCCCACTATATGAAGTGACATATTTTAGCTTTAGTCACTTAAAAATGTATCTCTATTTCAAACACTACGTTGTATATGGTAAACACAAGTGACTTTACATTTCACTCTAAAAAAACAAAAGAAAAGATGATGTTTGTGACAACATATTCTCTAATTCAAAACACATTTTGTCAATTTTATTTATTTATGTATTTATTTATTTATATGTGTGTATCTGTGTGTCTGTCTATGCACAAACATGCAGTGCCACAAGCACACATGTGGTGGTCAGAAGACATCTTGCAAGAGTTGGTTCTCTCCTTCCCCTGTGGGCTCTAGGGATCAAACTCAGGTAGTGAAGCTTGGTGGCAAGCACTGTTACCCATTAGGCCATCTCACTAGTCCTCAAATTTCATTTTTATGTCCTAAGCCATGCTGGCAATAATAAGAGATCTGAGAAACAGTGCATGCTTATACAGACTAAAACTGTGGTAGTCAGTGCTATTACATGCTTCTCTTAGAGAACTTTGCATAAAGTTGCTATTACAGACCAAATATAACAATAAGTTAAAGGGGAGGCTACAACGGTTACATTAACAATAATGCATATAATAAATTGTGAATAGATAGCAGAAGAAACATGTTTGAATAGAATAAGAAGATTACCTATAGATGATGGCCTAGTGGTTAAAAGTGCCAACTGCTCTTGCAGAGGACCTGGGTTCGATCCCCAGCACCCACATGGCGGCTGAGAACCATCGTTAACTCCAGTTCCAAGGGAATCTGACACCCTCGTCTGACCTCCGCAGCATTGCATGACACGGGTGCACAAACCTACATGCAGACAGTACATTCATACACATAAAAAAATAAATTAAATTTAAAAAAGAAATTAAATGAGAGGCTGGAGAGAATACAGGGTGTATTAGTCATTTTTCTGTTGCTGTGAAAAAACCACCACGACCAAGGGAACTTATAAAAGGAAGAGTTTATTTGAGCTTATAATTGACGGTTCCAGGGAATCAGAGTCCATTGTGGCGGGGAAGTATGGTGGCCAGGGCTGGAGCAGAAAGCCGAGGGTCACATCTTCCAATGAGCACATGAAGGCAAGAGAGAGCAAATAGAACCTGCAAAGATTGTTGAACTCACTAAGCCTGTCCCCCCACCAGTGACTTACTTCCTCCAGCATGGCCACACCTTCTAAGACCCCCCCAAAAAACAGAGCAACAAACTGGGGACAAAATGTATGAATACTTGAAGCCTATGGGGGTCATTCTCATTCAAACCACCACACAGAGAAATTAAGACCCCTCTTGCTCTTGCAGAGGACCTGAGTTCAGTTCCCAGCACCCATACTGGGCTGCTCACAATTGCCTTGAACTCTCACTCTAGGGAATATAATATCTTCTTCTGGCTTCCACAAGTACCCAGACACAAGAGACATATATTCATACAAGCACATATACATACACATGAACAAATAAAAATAAATATTTTGATAAAAGAAAGCATACAACTATTCTCAGAAACAAAGGGTCTTATTGTTATCCCAATTTCTAAACATAAATAAAAAGTATAAATGCCTTTTTATTTATTTAGTTTCTTAAATAAGATTATTTGAAAACTTTGAGTAAAAGTTAATACCTGTGATAATTACAATATTTTTATATTATATCCTATGTAATGGAAGCAAAATTATATAAAACGTGTTTATTTATTTCTACTTCAAAGAAGAAATCTATGGAAGTTAGGGCTATAATGAGAGTACTCTTATGCATCAGTATGCCTTTGAACAAGATTTTATTAACCTTATCCATTTTAAACAGGTGTCCCAAATATTAGAATAATAAGAGTTTAAAGGAGTCTTTTTCAATCTTGGCAAGACTACACAAAATATAAAGAAACAATACAGTTGTTTTGAAGAAAAGCAAATTAAACAAGTCCACTTTAGACTTGACCTAAATTCAGTTAGAAGTCTAGTATTCTGAAACTGGGAAAAAAAGTATATTCTACACTACTTAAAAAAGAAGCTATAGGGCATAGTGATTTATAACAGTAGTTCTGAATGAATGAAAACTCAACATTTTTACACTTGAACAAAATTGGGCTTGGACAATAGGGAACCTAAAACTCATTTGGATTCACACAGTGTTTCAAAAACACATCACTAGGACCTTTACAATCAATCCAGCACCTAACTGGCAGCCAGAAGAAGAAGCTCCAAGTAGAAATATGTTGACCAGACACTGCAGGCTTAAAACCTCAGGGGATGCATCTTCATGCAAGCTATTTTTTTCTGTTTTCCAGTGGCACATTCGAAGGACACCTTTCTACAAGACAATTATAGTAATCCAAGTTGGATATCATAAAAGCATGAATTAAAGTTTCACTGCCTATCTATAACACTAAATTCTAATTCATTCTATTTCTAAACTGATTATACATCCATATCCCCCAAAAGACTAAACATAATTCAGAAAGCACAGCCATCAATTAACGTTTACACCTTTTGCACAGATAAGAGAATGCTTATCATTTTAGTTTTGCAACAGGAAGAGATGAAAATCTACAGGCACTAAGCTTGAGAGGCTTTTCGTATACATCTTTTTCATATTATCTGAATTATATTTCAGGATGTCTGAGGCCTCCAAAGCTACGCTTCTGGTATCTTATGATATTGAAGCAGGTGCTCTTCCAGGAGAATACAGAAAGATATTCTGTAAGAGTTAGGTCAGCTTCACAATTCTATTCTTATTCTTTCCTTGGCCATAAATGTCTATTTATTCCTGAAATACTAAGGCATAGATAGAGTCACATTCCTCAAAAAAATCAAAAAAAGAAAGAAAAGTATATCTAACTTCTGTCCTTTTACCAAAAGGGGTTTCAACAGAAGCTAACAGGAACAAACCTGGAAAAGAGGCAGCCCAGCCTAAAAGACAGTGTGATCCTCCATAGACAGCTAGTAACAGACAGAGGCTTCTAAGGCCTCACATGGCCCAGAAGGATATCAAAGTTCCAAGGCTGGGTTCAGGAAATCCAGTTAATGTTACCTTTAGGACTAAGTATATGGTTTGAATACAATAGAGGTTTTTCATTTTGTGTTATAAAGTCACACATATTTTGGGATCTGACCCACTGTTCAGAAAATTTGGTACTTTCCCCCTGAAGAAAAACTGACATTTTAATTATCAATACACTTTTTCTTTCCTAAACTATGTTCTTTAAGTATTCTTTACTTTCATTATCTTTATTATTATGGTACTTTAAGTTATCAATCATTGCTATTACAGCGTAGGACTTGGAAAGTTCTATGGACAAAACAACCATTATTTTGTAACAATGACAGAATTAATAATGCTGAATGAGTGTGATGTAATTTATATTCAAAATCTTTGCTACAAAGTTTCTGTTCTGGGCTTCTCAAAACTCATCAAATTGAATACATGACATGACTGAAGCTGATATGGTTTTGGCCAAATAACTAGGGCTTTACCTACACACGTAGAAGAAGTTCTAAGCAATTACCAAGTTGTACAAGTGATAAGAAATGCATGCAGACTTATAAAAAAATTCTATGTTCTTCTAATTAAGCATTTTTTTACTCTTCACTAACACAGACAAGGGTCTGAAGTTCCCATTTCTAATTGCTTTGAGAATCAACAATGATGAAGCAATGCTTTTCTGGATACTATAACTTTTCCTTAGCCTAGTAAATTGTACTGGGCAAGTGCTACTAGATTATTGAATTCAGACCATCACTTTCATTTAAGCATTGATGTTTAACATGTTTTTATTCATATCTCTTATGAAAGTTTATTTAGTGTATTAAATTCATGCTGAGTTGATTTTTAACAATAAACTCATGAGTACCTCATTTTATATCATGTTTCTATAATCAGCATAAGCTCCTTGAATACCCTACATAATGTGTAGCAAATTATATTTCCTTTCTAAAGCATCTGGTATTTTCCTGCCTTTATGGGCTTTCTCCTGTCACTCTGTTTCTTGGGTTGTTAAGCACTAGCCTGTACCTACCGTTCAAAAACCAACTTGCCTGGTAACTTTTCAGTGATTAGACCAGACAAACACAATGACATTTTGTTCTTAGCTTTTATGGCAGTTGAGGCCGTGTTAGTAATTTTCAAGCTTTTTATGTACATGTGAGTAAAGGGAAGAAATGGATAATAATATGCTCTGTCATTGGCAAAAGGCACATAATACATAACTAAAAGAAATAAAATACTGGCCTTGAGGTTAACAGCCAGTCAAAGTTTTAGGGTATATTAATTTGTAACTGCAATTTATTAAAATCTGTGAATTTTTTCAATGTATATTTTTATTGAAATTTTTTGCACTAGATACAAAACATCTTAATCATCTTTATTCCCCACCACTCCCCCTAACACCCCTCATCCAGTTTCACTGTTATCTATCATATATGTTAAGACCTGTCAAGGCAAGATTGTGTATCCAGATGAACCTCAGTGAAAGTTCATCCACTAGAGTCTAGTCAGCCTTTTTTGAGTTCTTCCCTTAAAGAAGGTCAACTCTCATTCAGCAGTAATCAGCTACCAATAGTTCTTCAGCTAAGGTTGGACCATGCTGCCCATATCTCCAGTACTATGCTGGGTTTTTTAATGATTGAGTTTGCATGGGGCTTGGCATCCTGACACCATTGCTGTAAGTTCATATGAGCAAGTTACCAGAGGCCTGGAAAATTCTGTTTCTTTATGATCATGCACCAACCCTGGTTCTTACAACCCTTCTGCTCCCTCATCCCCGATGGTCTTGAAGTCATGCATGAATGATGTTTAATTTAGGAGATCTGTCAAGGGACATGTTCTCTGCAGTCTCTTATTCTCTACACTTTAGCCAGTTATAGCGTACATTGTACTGTTGCAAGAGGAAGCGCCACTGGTGAGAGATGAGAGATGCATTAGAATACTAATCTACTTCCTATTCCACTATGTTCCATGAGCTTTAAGTGTAGGTTCTATTGAAGATATGTCACTTAGAGCTGGACATCTCTCAGACACTTATTCTCCATGTGTGACCAGTTGTGGAACTCTGTAATAGTTTCTATCTGTTCCAAACAGAAGCTTCTTTGATGACTAGTGAATGGCATAATTGCGTGTAAATATAAAGATCCATATTTAGCATACAGTAAGAAATTACATTTGCTTAGGGATATGATAGAGAAAGGGTTTTCTCTAGAATCTATGAACTCTCTAACCATGTGAACTGGTCTGTTTACAGTGCCATCCTCCCATGAGTGCCCTCCCATTTGGAGGACTTTAAGTTCAATTAGATAGTTTGTTGATTACCCCCCCTAGATAAAAAAAAAGTCACTGTTTTGTTTATTGGGCTTTACAGCTGGGGTTGGACCATTGATTAGTTTTCTCCCTCAGTAACTTACAGAGTATGTTCTAGAATTATGAGAGCTAGTCTTCAGTGAGGAGGTTTCCAGGACAGTTCCAGCTCCATTGCTCCAGTCCTGTGTCTGAAGTATGTCCTGTTTTAGAGATAGGGTCTTAACTTCAAGTTCTGGGAGGTAAGTAATCAAGGGTTGTGTCACTAGCCCATATTACTTTGGGAGTCTCTTGGACTAAGCTGATCAACTATTCAAAGGTAGGTTTCTTCTGTCTGGCACTGCTTTCTTGTTACACATTCTTCATGTGTACACATGCAGTCATGTCCAGATATTGTATTGTATTTTTCAATAGGTTTTTGAGTGACCATATTTCCCTCTGTTTTTTCACAACAACTTAGCATTGTTTATCTCTCTTCTTTCCTCCCTCCCCAGTTAAAGTACCCTAAATTTCTTCTTGATGATACCTGTCTCCTGTTACCCCCTTTCTTGGGCTCACTCTTTCACTTTGCCTCCATGGTTCATTTCCATGTTTCTGGCTTTTGTAGTTACATCAAGATATATACTTGTATAAAAGGATTTGATGCTAAGATTCAAAGGAAAGAGAACATACATTGCTTATTTTTTTCTAAGTCTGTGTTATCTCACTTAGTATAAGTGTTCTAGTTTCTTCCGTTTACCCATAAATTTTATGATTCTGTCTTTCTTTACAGCTTAGTAGAAGATTCTTTAAAGCAATAATTGCAACTATAGTATTGTTTACAATTTTCTGTGAAAACAAAAAAAATGTAGTTTGTATTAAAAAAAAATCAATGTCGAGGGTGTGGAGAGATGGTTCTGTGGTTAAGCCACTGGTTGTTCTCTCTGAGGACCCGAGTCTGATTCACAGCACCCACCTGGTGACTAACAACTGCCTGTAATTCCAGTTCCAGGGGATCCGATGCCCTGTGGGCTCTGTATATACTTGCATACATGCAGACAAAACACTCATACACATAAACTACAAATAAATAAATCAAAAAATATCTTTTTGTCTTATTGAGACAGGGTTTCCCTGTAACCCCAGTTGGTCTGGAACTCACTATGTAGACCAGGCTGGCCTTGAACTCACAGAGATCCGCTTAAGTCTACCTCTCAAGTGCCGGAATTAAAAGTGTACACTACCATGCCTGACTTTAAAAAAAAAACAAAAAAACTTTTTAAATCAGCACTGAATCCTTGGCCACTAGGTAAATGCCAACTAAAACAACACTGGGATTCCACCTCACCCCAAGCTGAAGGACTATCATTAAGGAAGCAAATAACATCAAATGCTGATGAAGGTAGTGCGAAAACAACACCTTTGTAAACATCTGGTGTAAACATCTGGTAGAAGTGTAAATTCATCCAGCCACTCCAAGGAGTGGTATGGATACTCTCCAAAATTCTAAAAGTAGATCTACCATATGACCCACCTGTACCACTACTGAATATTTATTCAAAAGACTCCAACAACACATCACAGAGATACTTAATAGTAACGCCTATGGAAGCACTATTCAAGTAACTAAATTATAGGCTCAATCTAGGTGTCTGCCTTGATCTGAGGAATGGATAAGGAAAATGTGGTCTACACACACACTCGCATGGAATTTTTTTGGCCCTAATGAAAAATGAAATTATGTCACTTACAGGAAATATGGATCCAACTGGATATCACCTCTGAGAGTTAAATAATAAAGACTTCAAAAACAAACATGTTTTCTTTCATTTGTAGATTATAGATTTTTATACAGATACATGAAGTCATATATGTGTATAGACCTGATGGCAGAAGCAATATTGTCTAGGAAACTGGTGGTAATAACAGGCAGGAGGGAGTGTGAATGGGGAGGGAGGATAGAATATGATTAAAGTGCTTTACATACTGGCATGAAAATTCCTGTGTGAAATCCATCAATATGTACAATGAAAACATGTCAATAAAATTTATGTTAATAAAAACTCCATTGGATTGGACGTCAAAAACACTTTTAATACTAGAAACTGCTAGCTGAAATATGAAAAATGATTCATTTTTCAGGTAACTCGTGTTCTCTAATTACTAACATTTTCAGTGTTACTCCATCATACTTAATGTGAACAAGGAGGCCATCTTAAGAAATGTCTTCTACTTTTCTTTCAGTTTTTGTTACCCCTTACTGGATGTCAAACGCTGTCAGAGAAAGGGAGACACTGTCTCCCACATTGTCTCTTGGGAATGCTTTCAAACCTTTCTGCTGCTCACCTTTTTCACTTGTATCAGTTCTTACTCTATGCATAGTCTTTTTCTAACTACAGGTAAAAAGGTGAGTCATATACGATGGTATCTGTTCTAAGTCAGAATTACACTTTTCTTAACCCCAAGAGTTTGTGCTTTGTAATGAAATCCTTGTGGTTTTAATAATCATTTATTTTTAAATTTGGAGTGTGAACTTTCTGCTTTATGCCTTAAAAATGAATATTTCATTTTTCACATAAAATCTTCTTACCATTGTTCAGTGTATCTTAAAAGCTGAATCGGTTTTTGTTACAGAGGAATTTTCCCGGGGGAGGGGGGCGGGGAAGGGGGAGGGGGGGTTGCAGCCGTGCACACTTTGCTCCACAGCCCTGCCCACCTTGGCCAGTTCCCTGATTCCTGGTTGCTAGGCAAAGCAAGGGAAAGAACTGTCCAATCTCAGAGTAGACCAGAATTTATTGAGATTGCCTACAAATTAATGGCTGGGAAGCACACACTCACTGGAGACTCAGGGCAACTGGGTCCCCAGGTCAATATGGCGACCAGCCATTTCAGTCCAAAACCCTGTGTCCTCTGCTCCTGCTGGTATATGGTGAGAGAGAGCCCAGCCTCATGTGGCTGGTCTTTTATATGTCTATGCCCCACCCCCAACCCCCGAGAGTCCCAGAATTCCAAAGTCCCCCCAGAATTCCCAAGTGTTATGTACCTTCCATGGGAACATCACCATTGTGCAGATGTCAGCACCATGGGGAAACTCATTGCACAGCTGGGCTGCGATCTTAGTTAAGCCCATTTCAAAGAAGAAATAATTTATCCCACAGTTTTGTATGGACTATGTCCCATCATTAGTAAGCTTGATCCAGGCATAAAAAAATAATAATAAATACAGACACTGCAAAGCACCTGAGGCTCTTAGCTTCAAAGCCCAGAGAAAGTTCCTAATTTTCTTTTGTCTATATTGTTGAAGTAATCTAACTTGCTTAAATTAAATAATTAATGTCTTTTTTATTTACTGTGCATTTCTTCCCAGTCTAGAGCACTTCCTATAAAATGCACTGTTGTAAGTCTTTAGTGGGAGGAATTTTTATTCAGCTTCAACATATAGTCTCTCATACTATTCAGCTCTGCTACAGTTTAGCATGAAATCAATCATAGACAATATATTAAAAAAAAGTGCTCCAATGATACTTGATTTCATTTGTTTTTCACACATCACTTTTACAATCCATTTTGAGGTGTAAAAAAAACCACATATGTCTCATAAGGTAATAAAAACAGGTAGCTGTACAGATTTGGCCCATGAGCTTTGGTTTATTGACCCCAGCTTTGAAGGGACATGAGACGAATAAGAGTCAGTATGTGTTACAGGAAAGAGAGAAAGAATATGTACACAGAATAGGCTACCTGTTTCTGTAAGAAATGGGAAGTTTCTCAGAATTTGAGAATACATGAATAAAGTTATATATATATCTATTATCTATATATATATATATATATATATATAATAGATCCTTTTATATTTATAAATCTGATGGCTAACTTTAATGACTATTTCTAATGAAGAAAAAGTAAGCTATATAAAAGTAATTATGTGTGTATTTGTGTTTGTAAGATTGACTTAGACTGACTGTAAATGAAAAACCACATAATAGATTCACCAAAGAATTCTCAGGTCAATATGCTAATAACAAATAGGACACAATACCCATAAACCAAACAGGAGGAAAGGAAATAAGTGTCATGTCAAAACAAAAGATAAAACAGAAGAGATCATCAAAGTAAGTACACACCACAGCAGGAAATAATCTGTTTAATCCACTGCACTCCAGCAAGGATGGTATGTCATAGCAAGGTCAGTAAAACAAGCAACCAGGGGGGAAAACATACAAGCAAAAATGAACTGACCTTCCTCAGTGTGTGTAAAGGAAGTAAATTCTAAATAAGAATGTGAAATCTGTCTTCCCACCTCAAACTCTTGCCCACACCAGGTTGGAGGAGGAAAGTTCAGTTACACTAAACACGTGTTTCAGAAGTCAGGTCAAATGGCAATGTAAAAAGCAAGCAGAATGCCTGACATTTTGAAAAATTGTAAGGAGAAATAGATTGGAATCATTTAGTATGACAGTTGCGTCTAAATCAGTCCCAAGGACAACCTATTTCTGGGCTATTCCATATTGCTGTTGAGTCTCAGTTCTTTGCATAGACGTCATTTATGAGTAATCTTTTTCAGATACAATTATTTACTCTATAACAGATTTCCTATTTAAGGCTAATATCACATGATCTGTATTCATCCTCAATGGCGTGAAAATAGCATTTCATTATTTAAAATTATTGCACATGGATAGTTGGGTAGAATAATCATACAAATTTTAGCTGAAGTAAAATTTCAATATCTTTATAAAGGCAGTATACTTTACCTCTGCTTATGCTGAACTTTTTTATTTTGACTTTCTCTTCCCAAGCCATCCCTAAACCCCAAGTATTACCATGGAAATTGACTTGAGTGTTGATGTACTGACACTTGTAAGCTCTGTTCTAAGGCTACCTACATACCAGAGAACAGACAGTTCAGGTTCTTTCCCAGCCCCTAAACATGTATCTTCACTATGCCTCAGGATAGCTGCTCCATGTTTCCTGGGGTTGGTTGAAATTTACACTGTAAGAGTAAAAAGTTCTAACAAGAAAATATGATTCTCCTGCTAGATGTTATCAAAAGCTAAATGGGACAACTGATTTTACCTGGTGACATAATTCTTAAGATTAAAACATCATATTTCCCCTTAAATGCAACCATTTGCAAAATCTCATATGATAGCTCTGTAGAAATATTTCCTTTGAAAGTAAGACTACAGAATTTGGGCCATAAAACCTAAATTGAATGGATTGCTCTTTTTTATCTTTGTCACAAGTTTGTAATTATACAACTTTCCATAAATTATCTTCAAAAGGTATTTATATAATCCTATTTCTAAAAGAAATTTTGTCTAGGACTCCAATGTAGTAACTAAACTTTAGTAACCTTTACATTATGAAAGGTGGGAAAGAGAGAAAAGAAAAGATTGAGTTGCTACAGTATGCTATGCCATATTATCTTCTCAGTGTGTGTGTGTGTGTGTGTGTGTGTGTGTGTGTGTGTATGCAGAGTGTTTTTTTCTCATTTTTATATAGGTGGTGCTTGACTTTCTGAAGTTATCTAGCAACTCATTAAGTGTTTATTCTGATGCCTCCAATGTCTACAGAATTTCACTATGGAGATGCTTTCTATTTATTAAATTTGAGGGTGCAAAGTTTGAGTAAAAAGCTAGAATAATTTCTCTGTGTAGTTTTCAGTCTGCTTAAAACTTCATTCTTCCAGGTCTAAAGTAATTTCTACACCCTACTAATAGTACAGAAGTAAGCACAACACTGTCCACTTCTCCTTAGAGTACTGCTAAGAAACTCCTTATTTAGTTTAATAGTTATATTGACCACTGATCAAATGTCTCAGTGCCCCTGCCACAAGTTCGGGGTTTTAAATATGGGTTCAAGATTATTACTAATGTCTGTGCATATCCTAAGTCCTGATAGCTATGTAAGTTTCTATGTTTCTCAGTTTGTTCAATGATTAGTTTCATACCCTGTCATATTTATACATAAAATCTTCCAGTTAGATTTGTGGAGCCAGAACTAAGATGACTGCTGAAGCCAGTTCCAGAGACAAAGCTCAAAGGTGGTAACAAGCCTACAATATTAATGATAGCACAGTCTCGGCAGGTGTGTTCAGGGACAGATAAGAAATGTATTTATACACAAGTATCTGAAGGAACTTAAATAGGCAGAATGATGGAAGCTCATTTCAGGGTACAACTGTATGAGCAAAGTTGGTACAGCTCTGTTCTCTTCAGCATCCCAGAAATGCTTTCTTACTCTAAATTTTTATTACTATCTTAAATATATGTGTACATGATGTATGCGCTAATGTTGTTTGATATGATTCCTGGGGACAGGTGAACAAACATCTACTCACCCCATATAGACAACCAACAACAGATCCAAGTAAGGATATCCCCAAAGTCCAACATGATGAACCAATGCTACATGTAGGAGTATTGGTGAAAGATTACTTACAGGAGAAGAAATGAACCACAGAGAGCTGCATCACCAAAGCCCACCCCAGCATGGGTGACAGCTCATGGAAGCAGGACACCTAGAGCACACTACACAGCTGTAGGTAGTTCAACAAGTTGGAGAATGCCCTTTCCAGGCAGCTCAGCTGGCCAGAGCCTCTTCTGGACAGCTCATCTGGTCTCTACTGCTTCCAGGCTGGCTTGGATTGTCTGAGAGTGTCTCTCAGCAGTCTTGGGGAAGGTGTGACCTAGTGAATCTGGTCAAATTTAGGGACTTTCTAAAGCTATTCAGTTGTTTATTTCCTGAGCTTAACACATTTACATGCTGGACAGAATGTTCGACCTCCTCTCAATATATCTTCTTGTTTACCCAGCTTCTCTGCAAGATGGAAAGTTTTATCTTGAAGAAAATTATGACACAACAGGTAGGGATATACAAGTGCCACAGTGCATATGTGGAGGTCAGAGGTCAGCTTAGTGAGGTGGGTGTGTTCCTTTCATCTTCACGTGGGTTACAGGGATTGAACTCAAGTCATCAGACTTTGCGGTAAGTGCTTTTACCCTTCTCACCAGCTCAAGCTCTGTTACCCCCCAAGTTCCTGACACTTAGCAGCAGTTCAAGGATGAAGGAGGGAGGAATCTCCAAATTCCTGAGATAATGTTTTTGTTAGGGGGTGAAGCCCTGCAGATTTTTAAGTTCTTTTAAAATTGTCATAAAGTTTCCATTTGAGTCAATTCTTAAATTCTTTTATGAATGAAACTAAGAACGATTTAGGGGCACCTCTTTCTCCCCTGTATCAGTAGAGCTATTAACAAGATCTTTTCCTCTCTGAAAGATTTATTTAATTATAAGAATATTCATATGTTTTATGTCAATTACTAGAAAATTAATAGCCCACAGAAAATGCATGCTGTTGATATATTCCTTAGTCTTTGTTAATAACAACAACCCATCAATTTGTATTTTAGCATATATAAATAAATATTAATAATAGATGAATTTTTATTATAACCCATCAACCATTCACATGAGTTTATCTCAAATATGAGATTTTACTTTCTTTCAAGAAAATGATGTTTTTGTATTAAAGACTTATTTGTTTTGCTTGTTTTAGTGGAATTAGTGGAAACTGAACCTGGAGTGTCATGATTCTTAGGTAAATGTCACTGAATCTCTTTTATTTTGAGATAGCATCTTACTAACTTTCCCAGCTTGGTCTTTGAGTTCACTCCAAGCTACAAATAAGTCTTGAACTTGGGATTTTCCTGTAAAGGTCTATTTGTAAACTTGAGATGCTTTTGCTCTTAATTTATTCTCTCTTAGAAAGAAAAAGACAAAGAAAAAAGATACAGACTTAGTCTTGTATTTTCTTTAAAATTTATACTAATAAAGTTTTGTCCAAATAGAAATAAAATTTATTCTTTGATAGCTTTAGTAAAATTAAAACCAAGCCAAAAAAAAGGAAAAAAAATGGTTATAACCTCAACCATCACACACCTTTAAGATAGGTTTCAACTACTAAATTGACTAAGAACTACTTAAATACAGAACCTGAGATTTCAATTAACCTTACATATTTCAAAAATCTCATGACCCATCTTCTCCTTCTTAAATTAATGAGGTATAATGATAATATTCCTTTCACAAAATAAAATAAAAATATGGAAGAGTCTCATTAAGATGAATTGGTTGAGCTCTAGATTTGGTCTTTATTTAAGCTAAATCACATGCTTCTTTATTGAACAAGGTAGAAACATGGCTCAGTGACTACAGCCCACACACCCCAACACAGACCTTTATTTCTTGATGAATGGCACTACCAATTAGCTGATTAACAAAGAGGAAAGTTCTCACAGAAGAGAGAAAGGAGAAACCCAGCTGCAATACAGATTTGCTAAGCACAGCTTGGGCTAGATTAGTTTGGATTAAGGCCAGCTACAGAGAACTAGTGTGGCAAAGCTCTCCCTTGGGACAATGGCGGGGGGGGGGGGGGGAGGTAGCCACCTGTATTAGTCAGGGTTCTCTAAAGAAACAGAAGCAATAGGACAATAGTATATAACTATATACAATTTATGTGATTTGCTCCCGTGACTGAGTTCAAGTAGTCCAACAGTAACCCCGCCGAACTGGAGAGGCTGAAAATCAGGAACTGTCAGTCCAGCCAAGGCCTGGATGTCTTTGTAGGTCCCAATTGGTGCTGGTGGGGGTTGGGGATCCAGGAGATCTGCCGTATCGTACCACTGTGGATCTGGACTGGGTTGATCAGCAGCAAGACAAACTCACCGTTGAGAGAGAGAGAGGCAAGCCGCAGGAAAAAAAGGGACCAGCTGCTTTAGCCATGGTCCTTATACTGCCTGCTGGCAGAAGGTAACGACCACATTTGGGGTGGGCCATCCGGGTGTGAGGTGGTCCAATCCGAAGATCCTTATTTCTTATTTGTTCCTTAGTCTAGGTCAAGTTGACACCAGGTTAACGATAACAATACAAGTCCAACCCTTTCAACTTGATACACCAATTATAGCCTCATACTTATTGTTATGCTTAATGTCAATGCAAACAATGGCACGGTCATATTCCACCTAAATGTTATAAGTGTCTCATGTGTCAATATCAAAGCATTATATCTAGAGTAAGGTGGTAATGTCCTGTAAGGAACCACTTAGGTTCTTCTGAGTATCTAATAACCTCTAAATATGATCAACACTTAACATTATCTCAGTTTGCCATTCAAAAGGAAACACAAGTCTCTGCTTAAGTTATATAATCTATATATATATATTCATTATGACTATTATATATTATATATATATATATGCACATTTTAACAAAATAGGGCAAAGAGTTAATATCTATTATAATCACGTTTCTGCAACTGAGTTCCCGTGGCCTCAGCTGATATTATTGCTACCTTCTACTATTTCCATCTGTATTTCCTCCGCCATCACAAGTCACCTCTGCAGGTCTTGCTTTTCCCTGGAGGAGTGACCAATAACTTCATCCCTGAAGGTATGCGCAATTGTATTTCTGTCTGGGTTTGGGTGTTGGAGTTTCCCCTTGACTTCTTATCATAGGACACTGTAGCACAAAGGCGCCCTACAGCATCTCCTGCCTTCCAGACTAACACTTCCTTGCCCCACATTATGGAGAAAAGTCCAATTTCCTCCTGGTATGTGGCTTATCAATCACTCCCAACTTCCTACTGTTATTTCTTACCTGCTTAAGCTGGTCTCCCCTTTCCTTAAGGTCGTAGAGCCCTCAAAGTGCCATGGGGAAGTTTCTCCCCTAACTCTTCAGTTCAATGGAACGTTTGCTATATTTCTTGGCAAAAGCACTCCCCCCTTTGGAGCCAAAACATCTAGACCAACAGAATGCAAGGTCGTGGGTACAGGAAGCAAAAATTTTCCTACTGAGTCACTAGGGGTGATAGTGAGTGGAATCACTCCCACTTCCACCCCTTGGTTCCTGGACCCATGAATTCTGGCTATAGGAGAAACAGTACCATATAGTGGGCGCTGATTCAAAGCATATACTGCCTGCTGGAGAACCTTGCCCCAGCCCTCCAGGGTATTGCTACATAATTGATGCTGTAATTGTGTCTTCAAGAGGCCATTCCATCGTTCTATCAAGCCAGCTGCTTCTGGATGGTGGGTAACATGGTAAGACCAGTGGATACCATGACCATGGGCCCACTGTCACACTTCTTTGGCTGTGAAGTGAGTTCCTTGGTCAGAAGCGATGCTGTGAGGAATACCATGATGGTGAATAAGGCATTCTGTAAGTCCCTGGATGGTAGCTTTGGCAGAAGCATTACGTGCAGGTAAGGCAAATCCATAACCAGAATAAGTATTCCTGTAAGGACAAAACGCTTTCCCCTCCATGGTGGAAGTGGTCCAATGTAGTCAACCTGCCACCAGGTTGCTGGCTGGTCACCCTGGGGAATAGCACCATATCAGGGGCTCAATGTTGGTCTCTGCTGTTGGCAAATCTGACATTCGGCAGCAGCTGTAGCCAGATCAGCCTTGGTGAGTGGCAGTCCATGCTGTCTAGCCTGTGCATAACCTCCATCTCTGCCACCATGACCACTTTGTTCATGGGCCCATTGGGTAACAACAGGGATAGCTGGAGAAAGACGCTGACTATCCACAGAATGAGTCATCCAAAGGGTTGATCACAGCAGCAAGACAAACTCACCAGTGAGAGAGAGGTAAGCCACAGGAAAAAAGGAACCAGCTCCCTCTGCTGTGGCCCTTTACACTGCCTGCCCGCAGAAGGTAACACCCACATTTGGGGTGGGCCATCCGGGTTGAGGTGGTCCAATCCGAAGATCCTTTTCTCTTATTTATTCCTTAGTCCAGTCAAGTTGACACCCAGGATTAACCATCACGCCACCTGTGCAGTATTGTTAATGCATGTTTCAGAGATACCTGAAAACTAATGCCGCCCTTTCTTTTGGAGCCACTAATATATATTTATACATTTTTCCATATATGTCTGATACATAGATTAAAACTCTCAAATGAATAATGATGATCAGGTCGCTAAATAATAAACCTGTTTAGAATTCAAAGCAGGATTTTACTTGGACTTTGAAATTTGTTCTCTTATGGAAACATTGTATAAGTGCTGCTGAGGCCCTATAAACTAACAGACATTCTATTTAAAGTAGAATGGAATATTATATTTTGGAACAAATATTCTATTTAAAGTAAAAATGGAATGTTAAAAACTTAAAACAAAGTTTTAAAGCTGTTCAAGCATAAAATAATTTTAGATAAAATACATTAAATTCTCAAGTACATAATTTCTGAAATGGTTCAATAATCATAATCAACATTTTGGGTAAATTAATAAACTACATAAATCCATTTTGTATCTTATGTTAATAATTATAGAATAGGAGAGCAATATAGATCATAAGTAAAATGAGAGTCCTGCTTATCATTTGAGAAGGAATCCTGGCAGTTGGAAGACCTGAAATGTCCTTTTCTTCTATTTTAATAAATATTGAGGAAATACTCATCATATATGAGATTCTTTGCTAAGCTTCATAATAATATCAATCCCTAAGGAGTTTACAGTCTTGCTTAATATATATTGGTCCCCTTCTTTCAGAATAATACCAGTGACAACTTCTTTTTATAATTAATTAACAAAATGGAATTTTTTTTGTAAAAGAAAAATACCACCAGAATCTGTTAAGGTGGGCACCACTCACCTTAACACTTAAATGTCTTTGGAATTCACTTATCAAATACTGAACCTGGTACCCTCAGTTATTGGTGACCTTGCCATTCATTCTGACAATGGAAGAGTAGAAGTTTGAATCCTGGGCTTTACAAGACAAGCTATCTACCAACTGAACTACAGCCTCAACTCCTCTATGGTTGAAGCCTGGGGATATGATCAACAGAGGCCCAAGGATGGCTACATTGTAGCAGCAAGGCAGTCTGCAAATCTTTCTATTGAGTTAGAGATTTTGAAACCACAGGGTTTTGAAAATACTCAGTAATTACAACTTGCATGAAAAATGTTATTATCATTTTTACATATATATGTAGTTTATGTTTTTTCCTGGATGAACCTCAAATATTCATATTCATAACAAGTATTTACTGACCTCTCTTTATGTGCAGAAAGTGCTCTAAGAACAGTTTCTTTTTATTATTATTTTTTTACGTGTATGAATGTACTGTCTGCATGTAGGTTTGTGCACCCGTGTCGTGCAATGCCGTGAACATCAGAAGAGGGTGTCAGATTCCCCTGGAACTGGAGTTCTCCTAGAATTGGAGTTACAGATGGTTCTCGGCCGCCATGTGGGTGCTGGGGATCGAATCCATATCCTCTGCAAGAGCAGTTGGTGCTCTTAACCGCTAGCCCATCTCTCCAGCCCCAGAACAGTTTCTTAAAAAACATTTGGTGTTAAGTTAACATATAACATAGCTAAAATCTTTTGGTTTGTTTTATTGCCCCAATTATGTTTCTTTTTTCAGTTATTGATATGTTGTAGAATTCACATTTATGTTTCAAAATCACTCTAATCAAAATATCTCTGGTTCTTCCCAAAATTTTCAATATTTTTTAAAATATTATTTAAACCTCAGAATAATTATAATCATGTGTATGTGCGTATTTTTTAAGGATCTTACTTAGTTTTACTTTATGTGCATGTTTTGCCTGAATGTATGAAAGGGTCTGGTGCCCTCTGAGGCCATAAGGTGACATTTGATCCCCTGGATTTGAAGATAAGAATGGGTATTAGCTACAATGTGAGTGCTGGGAACCAAGCCCAGATCCTGTGGAAGAGCAGTAAGGGCCCTTAAACATCGGGCCATCTCTCTAGCCCTCTGTGTGCTGCTTATTAAGACTTAATTTTAGTGCAAGTCTCTGTCTATTTAAGATAGCCAGATTATTTTGTTTACTAAGCCAAAGTAAAACTTCTCTCATTCTGTACTTTATTCTTTCTACATCTTATTGTCCTTTAGAGGTTCTTCAACTTCTCTTGATTCTCTTGGGTGTTTTACTCTTCCAGTATATTTTTCTTAGTTTTAGAGAAACAGCAGTAAAAAATAAAAAATGAACTAATGTTGAAGTAAAGTGACATGATCAAACATCAGCCCTTCTCACACAAGCTGTTTGACTCTAGCACAGCAAATATTTCACAGCTGTTTATCACTAAAATAAAGAATTCCCCAAATTATAATAAGTTATATTAGCACATGAAAAATCCTATGGCTTGAATATGAATTAGATTTCCTGTCACAGAGAAATTAATCTTTAACCAGGAAGATTTAACATGCACACTCTCCTGACCAAGGTAAGCCTGCAACCTCGATGCCGGAGGAGCAGTTTGGATTTAGACTCCTGTGGTCTTTCATTTTTTAACTCCAACTCAAAAGAAAGATTTGCAGAACTTGCCTTACAGCAAGAATATCACCATTCTTCCATGTTTGCACCTCTGTGACTGATCCTGTTCTCAGGCATAAGCCACTTATACATATGCAGCTGTGAGCAGGATCTATGTTCAGGACTTACATCTTCTAAGTGAAAATGCATCCTGTCACATCAGGAAAGAAGAGCAATGCTCTGATAGCAAAAGATGGAAAGATGATACATGAAGGAGAAGACACCTGACTATAGAAATTTAGACCATGGGTCAGGGACTTCCCACCTGTATCTCTCCTAAGAGATACTGTAAATACTGCATTACCAATAGGAACGAAGTAAAGAATCCTAGCCCCTTGGAGCAGGAGAGATGGCTCGGCCTCAGCAGGTAAGATATTTTCTTGCTCTACAGAGAACCTGAGTTCAGGTGCCAGCACCCATGTGGGACAGCTCGCAAACACCTGCAACTCCAACTCCAGAGCTCTGAAGGCACCTGTTCTCATGTACACAGACAGACAGACACACACACACACACACACACACACACACACACTCACATATGCACACACATGCAAACAGCCCACAACTAAAAGTAAAATAAATCTTTGAAAAAAATAAAGAACTCTAGCTCCATAACAAAACAATTTGGAATTTTAATCAACACCCAATCTAGTCAGAAACAGTCCTTCATATATCTCAAGGAAGAAGAAAACTCTAAAAATATAGAAAAGGGAAAAGACACTTTGACTGTTTTTAGGAGGAAAATCTTGGGCTACGAAGAGAATGAATGGAGCAAGCCTTCCAAATAAAAAATTCCATGAGCTACAATGATCCATTTATAGCAATCCCAAGCTCTTGATGAGTCCTCATTTACTCACCCAAACAAGAGGTTAGAAAAATGTTTTCATGCATGCTACATACCTAAATGTTTCTTTGTGAATCTCCTATTCTTGTGAGGAATTGACAAATATAGAAAAGAAGAGTAAGTAGATTAAACTTCAAATAAATGCTAAAACTATACATAGTAAAGAAACCCAGTGATTGTGTGGGTTCATCAGGAAAATGTCTTTGAAAATAAAATATTTAAGTAGAGATCTAAATATGTAGCCAAGAAGTCTGTGCACAGGCATGCAAGTGATTTATGCTTGGACCAGAAATAGGTTTAGTATGTTAAATAGGTTTAGTATGTTAAATAGGTTTAGTATGTTAAAAACAACAGAACCAAAACCAGCAAGAAGGCAACGTGGATGGAGTTACAGAAAGACAAAGGAAAACAGCACTTGAAGTACTTCTTCATGGTGTCCCTTACAAAGGGGAGACTTGGATAACATTTACATTTTCATATGCCTAGTTAAGTCAGCATTTTGAAAGTTCCCCCAGCAAATAGTCAGGATTGACAATCTAGAACATTTTATCCACCAAGGATTTTCATCTAAGTGCAATGACAGGCAACCAGAAATTCTTGTTTTGTTCGTCTTTTTTTTCTTTTTAGTAAAAAAACGATAAAATAGGCTGGGCTTGATGGTGCATGCCTTTAATCCTAGCACTTGGGAGGCAGAGGCAGGTGGATCTTTGTGTGTTCAAGGCCAGCCTGGTCTACAGAATGAGTTCCAGGACAGTTGGGCTACAGGGAGACCCTGTCTAGAAATAAAACAAAAGAAAACAAAACAAAACAAAAAACGATAAAATAGATGATCTAACCTATATCCACAAAATATACTTACAAGTAGTAATGGTAGTTTATGAGACAAATCAAAAATAGGAACAGAAGTAACTAAAATGGACACAATGGCAGGTTCAGAGAAAGGATGATGACTGATGATGCAGTGGCCCAGAGGGACAACACAGTAGACTGTGAGAACTGGTTGTTTTTAGAATACTTTATTAATCCAACAGGATTTGCTGATGGACTGAAGATGGGTTTGAAAAGAACAAACAAAGCATGACTTTAGGTTTTCTCTCTAAGCAGCTGGACAGAATAGGGTACCACTTCAGACAGAGTCAGGTTTGGGCTTCTCAGTTTGGAACCAGAACAGTTTTAAGATAAGACTAAAACACACACTGTTGCTCACTCATTAGGTCTCACACAGTGAACTGGCTTTGCATTCCTTTTCCCAAATGCTGGATGTCTGAAATACAGAGCAGATACTTCTCTCTCAGAGATCAGTGTCTTCCATGACAAGGTTTTTCATGCCTCTTCCTTTTTGGGGGGACGTCGGTGGGATGTATCAGAAACCACTGCAGGTAATAACAAATATTCCTAGATCTTTGTATTATGTTTTTTGAACCAGAAAATTTGAGAGAGAGCTCATAGTAGAATTGCTACTTTTTATGATTTCTGCCTATGGCATAGTCCTGTTAGACCTTCATGCTTAAATCCTGTCAGATATCATTTCCATTTTATTTTGCTTCCTTGGCCAGGAAGGAGCTTTAATTGTGAAGACAGAGTAACAAACGAAATGGGTGATGAAACACTTCTTCAGCAAAAAACCTTTAAGAGCACGTGTGTGTGTGTGTGTGTGTGTGTGTGTGTGTGTGTGTGATGTATAAGTATGAATGTGTGTTGGATTGCATGTACCCATGAACATGTGTGGAAACCAGATTAGGATTTCTAGGGTTCTGCTCTATCAGTCCCTACATTCATTATTCCTTGAGACAAGGTATCTCACTAAAGCTGAAGCTCACAATTTTGGCTAGACTGGCTGGCCAGTGAGATCCCAATATCCACCTTTCACTTCACCCTAATGCTGGGGACATTATATGTGGGTATGGGAATTCCATCTGAGGTCCTCATGCCTGCACATCAAGTACCCTTCCCCACTGAGCCATCACATAAACCAAGCACACAATTCCTAATGTTTGTTAACCTCCTTTCAAATAGTCAGATTTTTGAAATGAATAAATATCTGTCACTTGGCATACTTTGATAAAGATCAATGAGTTGTTGATATCCACACTGAAGAAGTGAGTGCTAAATTCTATCCAAAACACACTGTTATGTTAGCAGCTGCTGGTCTCAAATTGGAAACAATGAAGTCAATAACAGAAGAACTGAAAAACAAATAGTGGAGCAGTGAATTACGAGATTGTAAAAGAAAGAACTGCAGCCACGTCTAATCATGTAGATGAATTTAACACACTTACAAAACCCCCATTAACTATATGGTTTCATTCATACTAACTTAAAGAACAGGCAAAAGATTCTATAACAATAGATTTTGTTTGGTAAGGAGTAGAAATTGACTGAGAAAAACCTATCAGAAATGATTCTTTGATCAAGGGGGTGGTGATATGGGTAGATTTTGATCAAATTACACACTTAATAGATATGTACTTATACATTCATATGACATATGCCTTCTATAAAATATATAGCTATGCATACAGAAACAGGATAATTTACAGCTCAACAAATGTGAACAATTTGAAAATAATACTAATGTTCAGCAGAAGGATTGACTCCTCTGGGCATTGAAGGGAAGAAATGCCTCAGATTGCTGCAGACATCAGAACCCTCTCTGGATCCTACTAGTAACAACTATTTTTAATGAATCCTAAAGAAGCTTACCTTCTAGGAGCCTCAAAGGTTTTAATGCAAGAGACTTTCTTAACTCCCCCCCCCATATAATAAGGAGAAATATGATGATGATGAGGTCGTTCTCCAGCTATAGATTGGAGCCAGCTGTTATAGAGGTATTCTCTTGTAAAATCGGTAAAATTGCCTTCTTTAATTGACTAATGGACATAGAAACTGTAATGTTAATAATTTATGAGTAAATGAATAATAAGTTAATATTTCTAATATATACTATATCTCCATCCCAGTCACTAACTGATGATTTGTAGTGTTATTTATTTCAGACAAAAGTATGTATAAAACATTCTGAGAAATATATGTTGTAGTAAAAGTCTTCTTTCTTTGGAAATATTTAAAATAATAATTAATTTGATAATGTGAATAGAAATAGAAGTGTTTACAGATGCTGGAATAGAATGTCTTCTCAAGGCCTTCTTCTTTCTCAGTAATAAATACTCAAAAAGTTAAGGCAGTATTTTGATTTCCTTTCCTTGAATTCCCAATTCCCATGGAAATTGAGGAAGGGCATGGAGGTAACTCTTTGTGAAAATTCTGTTCAATTATCTTATTTCATATACAACAGACATGATAATTGTGGAAGCCAGGCTGCCGGACACCTTTGCTTTCTGACTAAGCTTTTGTTGGTCACTGGTTTTCTTCACATCATTCTGAGAGATGTAAGAAACCAGGCAAATCTATTGCACAATTGTTCGTGTACACATATAATTTGATAGGGACTAGAAAGCTTCATTTTTCTTAACTTTTTTTTAAAATTTCACACAAAGAAAATGAAATGACTGCACAGTTTTTCCCATTTGGCTTTATTTTGGCAAATGTTATAATTGAAAGTGTAAAACCAATCATTGACACCTCTGGTTAAAATTTATTTCTGAGAACTATCCCAAAGGAGTGATTTCTGAGGAATAATATGCAGCCTTCAATTTACTTTATCACAGCTGGATATGAAGTTAAATCCCCTAGCTGGAGTTTAGCCACCCAGAACCAAGCACCAGATGGCTTATCTTCACCTCAGCCCAACAGCTGTGTCCTGATATGCACAGCTGGTCTTCACATTTGAATGACAATATTTAAATGATAACATTATGTAATGTAGAAAAATGTGTTTGGGTAGCATGGGTCTTGAAACTCCATTGCACAGTTGCTCTTAACAGTAAATGCACAGCCTCCACAGTTAATTCACATTCCTTCTATTTGTGTTGATGGGTCTTGGCTGGAGATAAGAGTTTGTTGCCACATGGAAACATTCCAGTGATATTCATATTGTACTCTCTGTCCATAATGATTCTCCTGGGTACTCACCATGTGAGGTTTTTTTTTTTTTCCCTCCACATAAAAATCAGCACAACACAGTTTCCATTTTGAAGCAGCAGACTCTTAAAATTCTGTGATAATTAATAGATGGTTCATTCTGCCAAGATGGTGGAATTAAAAGGTACTTGGTAGAAAGCAGCTGCTGTGGAAATATTCCTACAGTGTTGGGATGTTATTGTTCATTTCTTAGCTGAATCACAAATACCATCAGAGCAACAAACATAACTGATACTGAAATTCAGCACTTTAAATAAAATCATGAAGGGCAACTCTCAAGGAAAATATATTTGAAAACATTTCAGACAAAGATGAAAAACTGACACATGTTTAAATGTAAGATGGATGGGTGGATAAATGTGCAAAGCCTTAATGAAATAGAGAGTGGTAAGTTTTCTATTTTACAATTTCACAGTTTCCCTATACAGCTGCTCAAGCTTTAATGAATGTATGTACTACCCTTTGATGCAAAGAAAATTTATTCTTAGCAGGTATACAAAGGAGTCGTGGATATAAGAAAAAAAACCCAGTTTATTATGGTAAGCAGAACTTAAATAAGTGATATGGTATCCCACTACTAAAATTCAGTAACTATGGTCATGACAATTAGTTTTACAAGTTTCAATTATTTGAATCACATGTAAAATGGAATACTTAGATATAGTTGTGTGAATATGTTCTGTAAACATCTCTAAAATGGAAAGTGATGTGGCAATCACTGCTGCCTGCTCCTGTGGGAAACTCAAAAGATACTATTCCATTTTCTGGGCAGGGTTCTGAATACAATGGAATAAAAAATCAAGGAGTGCTTCCAGAAATCTGGTGAAAACCACTTTCATAATTAATAAAGGCTAAGGCAGAGGCTTGCTCTCACTTTGAGATTCAAGTAGACTTCTAGTAAATTCTAGAAACTGGGTAGAGTTACCTACTTAGGAATGACAAAACAGTGAACAGTTCAAGCTCAGAAAGGAAAAAGGTGGAGACAGCTCATTGTTGTCTTTCAAAATTTATACATTAGTGAAGCCACTCAGAGTCAAGGAGTAGAAAAACTAACCTGAATTGATAAGAACAGGAAACAAAATCTGAAACATAGGACAGGGACCCCCACACACACACTACTCCCACCACAACCATGCCAAGCAGCAGTTCCAGAGTGTCCTTGCTGGAGGACAAGACTGTAAGAAGACAGCTGCCTTCCTGGTTCTTTGCCATCCTCTGCCTAGGAGCGAGCGATACCTGAGGACACCATGGAAGCTGAGAGGAAAAAGCTGGACCTCATGGGTGGGTCCACTGGACTGAACAGCTCACTGTTACTATAGCAGTAAAATGTAATATGCTGCTCTCCTACAATCAGAGATAGAAATCCCTCCTGCTTGGGGGGGGGGGGGAGCCACCTGCGGTTGCCCTTGGAAACAGGTGCATAATGGCAGAACCGCCAGCTGACTGCAGGAACACTTGCCCTGCAGCCCAGTCTGAGTCGCTACCTGCCATCTCAGACTCTTGGCCTAGGGTGTCGGCCTGCCACCCCATAGTGGCTGCACTAATTTCACCTGCTTCCAACAGAGACTGACACCTCTCCAGGAAAGGAAACCCAGAATGGTGGCCTCCACAGCCTCTTTCCAGTCAAACACCACCAGCAAACAACACTCTCTCTCCAGGCTGGTAGTCCGATACACAGACCTCTTTCCAGCCAAACCCACTAGCACTCAACGCTCAAAACACAAGCCTGATAGGCTTACATATATAGCACCTCCCTTACATAGGCAAAATGATGTCATCCTTCACAGCCAATCCCGGACTCCTGAAATATTCCCCTTGTATACATCACTCATTGTGGTTCCACCCCCCTATCATGTGCTGGGTCACAAGTCAGGTCATAAGTAGTGTCATGAGTTGCTGTTTTTCTCTCTGTATCAGGGGCTGCTCCAACTTTCAGGGCGGTGTCAGGGAGGTCTTATGACCCACACCTATATCCTTGAGAAATGCTTGCTGAAAGGCTAGGCCATTCATGCCTAACTCAAACTGGATTTTCCCACAAAATGTCCCTTTAAAAATCTGGGGGACGAGGGCAAGGATAGGAGAGGGGATTTAAATTTGATTAAGAACTGTCCTATGAAATGTACAACAGCTCGATAATTTTTTTTTTCAAAAAGGAAATCACACAGGGCGAGTGGACCTTTTAGCTCTTTCATCTCCTTTGTATCTCGTTTTTAACTTTATTCCTGTTTTCTTAAGATGAAATTGTGATTTCTTCATGCTGGAAAGCAACATGTACAAAAAATAAAGATATTTTCTTAGCCAAAAAAAAAAAAAAAAAAAAAGGAAGCAAAGAAGAATCTCTGGCCTGGGGGCACTTTTGTTAGGTCCAGGTTCAAGATGGAGAGCCAAAATGGTGCAGACTGGAAGGTTCCCCCCCCCCTTCTCCTTTTCCAGTCAGGAGTCTTGTTTGTAAAAGCAGGGGAAGAAAGCCCAGGAAAATCACCGGGCAAAGCCAACACTTAGTTCTGGACCTTCACATCTGAGACCCACCTTCAAGGACCTGACCTGGCCTAACTGGCCAGATTCCAACATGTCACCATCTCCCATCCCCTGGCCTATAAAAGGTCCTTCACTGCTCCCAGACAAGTGCTTTCCTGTGGTCTTTCGCCCCAAAAGGCCATGGATTCACCCAGAATAAAGGACTTATTCAGCTTCCTCTCTTAATTTTAACTTTCCAGTTTTTACCTGTCAATCAACAGGTCACGGAACCACCTCTAGAAAGGCAGGTTCACCTTACGTTATGCTAAATAGGTGTGTGTAATACTTAGTGCATTTAAGATTGTGAACTTTTCTTGCTCTGAATCCGTGCCCCTTGGTGCAGTGCTTCTGTACCAATCCACAGACATGTTGCTCTCCATAAGTCCACTGCAACATCTCCTTCATATCTCTTTTCTACACATATTTTGGGCTACCCCAGCATTTCCGTTTCTTTACATTTTCTCTACGGCCCCTGCCCCACCTCCCCACAATGAGACTGCTAGTCTGACTTCCACGCTGGCTCTAAACCAGTATGGCTTTACTGCTTTTTTCTTTCTCCTGGTCACGCTCTTCTTCAGCATAGCTGCTGAGGATTCTGGCTTGCCTGCTCATAGAATTTTTGTTTAAATTCTAATAAATTTGTCCTATAGCTTCTCTTTGATTCCATTCTTATTTTTATTTTATTTTATTTATTTTATTTTTTATGAATGATAATAAGAACCCTGAAAGGGACCCTGCTTTTCCCTCTATCATCTGACAACTAAAAGGTACCCCCAAATCCCAAAATTCCAGTAATAAATCACTCCTCCCCATGCCTCACTCCAGTTTCTGGCCCCAGTCTTATAAACAGTCCCTTGATTAATAGCTCAATGGTGCCACATTTCCTGACCCCTCCTGCTATACAGGAGCTCTACCTGCCTTCTTTCTGTTAAGATCCCTAGAATAAAATACTTGTTCTAAAACTCAACCTCTGTGTTCCATGGATTTCATTTTTTAATTCATAAGACCCTAAGGTCAGTGGCTCAATGGAAGTTTGAGATGACCTGAAGTATCCAGTATGCTAACTCCTGATATGATGGCAGGTCATTGACAGTAAGATGGTAAAGAACTTTGGGTGGTGCAGGGTCAAGATGGGATAGGAAGAAATACGAATGAGGAAGGGAGACAATATTCAGTTTCTTTGTTTCTGTCTTTTTTTTTTCTGCCACATTGAAATCTTTGTCAAACTGCTACATTCTTGTGATCTTTTGTTTTGTGATATTTGTAACCTTGTTTAACCACTTGTTTAATCATGGCCTATATACTACTTGCTTGCTTAAATGCTCACATAGGAATAGACTAGAAATTTCTCTAAATAAAAACTTGGGGGTTGGCACTATTATTGAGTGATCCAAGGGTCAGCCTCCTGGTGTGAATAAACTTTCTTTCACCTGGACCAATGGTTGGTCTCTTGATTTCTCGAAGTTACCACAACACTGAATTAAAGCTCACCTAAGGGGAGAGTGAAAGTCTTCAACTCAAACATCTCACTTTTCCCCATCATAAGGAAATATAATAGGTTAAGAAGAATGTCTTAAGTTTCCTTAGTTCTTTTATATTGTTTTACTACAATAGGTTAATCATCAATGATTCATCAACCAGGAATATGATTTTTCTTTTTGGAGGAAGACATCAGTAATAATCCTGAGGAATGGACTCTTATTTTCACAAAGCCTCAGCTCAACACTCGTGACTACTTCCATAGACATTTTCCTCCAACTATTTTGAGCAACAGACTCTACTCTCATAAGACTTAGAAATGTGCCAGCTTCAAGGTTATTTTGTATCCAAACTCTCAAATGTGTTATCTCATTTCTCATCCTAAATTGAATTGTCCAGTCACAATTCTATTGCAATATAAATACCTAACAAAATATTGGTGCCAAAAGCAGTTCTTGTCTCACACCTAATATCCAGGTCATTTCCAAGTCTTAAGGTTCTGCCTTCAGATGAATGTCTCGTAACTTCACGTCAGCATCCCATCCCAGCAATCTTTGGTATTCCTCCATGAGTTATATTGTAATGGGGACTTGAGGACTTAAGATTTCCAAGAAATCCCATGCAGGGTATGAAACTGGGCCACCTGAAGGAGAGTAATCACTAAAAGAAAGGCCAGTCTTCAAGGACAAAGACTATGCCTATGAGCATTTAGTTTTTCCATAAGCTATAATAATGCTATGAACAAGGCAGAGGCAGTGAAAATTTCCCTTTCTTTAGATCTTTCCAAATTCATAAATTTTTATACATACATACATACACACACACAAACACACACAAAACACACACATACACAAAACACACACTTTCTATGTATATACACATATGGTTTGATTTTTCTGTTAATATAGACATGCATTCAGACACATAGCCAGGCCTACCAGCAGGGGCTCTTGTCACATTATGACACTTCAACATAATCTTTATTTGTTTAGCAGTTTAAATAAGTTTCATCAAAGTGGGAATTCTGTCTCTTTTGTTCACTGTACCCATAATATGAGCACATTCTAAATATAATTTAGACATATAATAATGTTTAGACAAATATAATGAATGTGAAAATAAGGGAGTGGTCCTGGCAGTGGGAGTGGGACAGAAAGGAAAGAGGAGGGAAGAGGAAGGAAAGGAAGAGGAGCAGAAGTCAGGAAAGCCCAGGAAAAGAGAGAAGAAAGGAGAAGAGGAAAGGAGAGAAGAAATATTGACAAAGTAGGAAACATGGGGAAAGGAAGAAGAGAAAAGGAATGGGGGAAAGGCAGAAAGAAGGGGAACAGTAAGAAAAAAGGCAGGATAAGGAAGGCAACAGTTCTTGGAGTTTCTCACTTGAGGGCTGACCGCCTTCAGCGCCTAGGATACCGCAGTCTGCAGTGTATAAATGGGATGTCCTCATTTATTACAGTCTCCTTATTTTTCCAGTTCGCCAGTCTATACTTTGTCATTATCAGCAACACAAATACATTTCACATCAAACAACTAGATTTCCTCCTAGCTGGAGATAATTTTCACTTTTTATGCTATAATTTAGTTTTTAAATGGCACTATCAAAAGGTAAAAGACTGATATTGATTAGCATTCAGCACCAGCAGCCTACTTGATTTCAAATGGATCTTCATTCATGCTCCACAGTTTATTTTGTTACTTAGAGCCCATTTTTATGAGATTTCCCACAATAAATCTAAAATCCCTCACCAATTTCTAGTCACCAATTCTATTCAAAAACCTCCTGCAATGTTGGCAGGTGGTTTTTACTACTCCTGGGGAAGATCAAGAATATCAGGCATTAATTCCTCCATTTTCCTTTAATCTCTTATTCTCAAAAATCACCATCTTATCTCAGATGGAGAACTGCAGTTTTCCTTTCAGCCTCCCACTGAGCATCACATTCATAATTCTGATGTTGAATGGAGTTTCTTTGATTCTTAGGATCTAAATAAGATTGATTCATGGCCCAAATTTATACCCTGATGAAATTCAAAGTTTCTAGAAAGTTCAGTGCATACATTGCCAAGGTTACCAAAGAAGCTGAGCTCCTGTTTCTCTATGTGTGCCTATTTTATACCATACAAATCAAGAAGTAAAGTGAAGTGCTTAGAAATTTTTAAAAAAATGAATTAAGAAACAGGGAGGAATGTTGTATTGTAGCCTTTTCTGAAAAGGTAAAATGACCAGTGAGAAATAATATTCTGGAAATGATTTCCCTTACCTGACTAAAAGGAACCGTGAGGCTGGTTCCAGGCCTTCTGCTCCCTTTCCCTGTCTTGAATGTGGTTGTGGGTCTGCAGTAGCAGTTACTGCCATGTGACTGGAAGGAAGAGGATGAGTTTTGGCATTTTAAGGCAGCTTTCTACATCTTGTTTCTTGCAAAAACAAGTTAAATGTGTATTGCTTGAAGCCACGTTTAAGTTTACTAGCATTTCCTAGTGAAAGCACTTAAAGCTGATACAAAATCCCAAAGTTCTAGTGAAAAATAGTAAGTCACACATAAAGTACTCTTTCTTTTTAAAACTTTATATGAGCCACTAGGAAATACAAAATGGTCCGCATAGTTAAACATAAGATACATGTGCTCCTTATTAGAATACTTTCCCACTGAAATCATGATTAACCAATAGATGCACTTTTAATGAATAAAACATTGCTTCTTTGGAGTTTTGATCTTATTCCTGAATTCCTTTATTGAAAATCATGCATGATATTAAAATGCCAAAATTATTTTTAAAGTGGAAGGAAGACGAAATGGAGTTTTTCCTGTTGCCCTAGCCTTCTACTAGAGTAATGGTTCACCTTTGTGAAAACATCATATACAATGGTCATTAGGCAGAGTCTGGTATGTAAAATGATCTACTATATACTTACTATAACAACTTTATTATAGCACCAGCCTTAGCATTAGTATTATAATATGAAAATATGTTGCATATACTTTAGTTTGAGAATAAAAAACACTTGTAAAGGCCTACATAATATTCCACTATCTCAGCCTTTATAAATCACTAAGATGACTTTAAAAAATTGAAAAAAGTCAAAAGGAAGTTTGTAATTTGAATCAGCTAGTGATTTGACAAATGTTTTTGGGGTGCATGACCCAGATATATTATTTCAGAAAGGAAGAACATTCTCATTTCTCAGTTAGAGAATAATAAGATGACACTTCTGTATAATGATTCTAATTATATTCAGAAGGTACAATCAGGAAGTAACATCAAGTGTTCTTGGATTAACGTAAAAATAGATTTAAATTAGAAACACAGTTACCACAATGCTTTGACACCAGCAAAATCATTACTTATAGTTTCTGAAAGTGACAAGAGCAAATGTCATTCAAATAAATAGACTGTATTTAGATAACCCAAGTAATAGTTCAGTAGGGAGTTTTGGAAAAGAAATTATTATTTCAATGCCAAGTCACGCTTACAGCTTTGAACAAGTAGCAAAACATGGGCATGTTTCTAAAATGGATTTCACAGCATCAGTGCAAAAGCCGGAGGGGATGGCTTAGTGTTTTAAGCCTCAGATTTGAAATACCTAGACTCCCTGCAAACTACAGTGTTAAATCCTCTGTGGAACCACAGCTTCAAATGCTATCAAGAGAGACTCAACTCTTCATCCTTTTGAGACTGATAGATTGAAAGCCACAAAGAAAAGGAGGGGAACTGTCATCTGCCCACAACTACTCCCCCTCAACCTGGAACACAAGACACACACACACACACACACACACACACACACACGATGGCTGTATATGTAACATCTTTTAAGATTCCATTGGAGTATTTCTCCTTGGAAAGAATAAAGAATACCATTCTCATGATTCCAGAAGTCTCTCAGCTCCGTCATGCACAATCTTCAGAAATATTTATACTAATGTTTAGACAAAGAAGAATGAAAATATTTTTATATCCCATTTAATGCAGTTAAATTCTGTGTGCTTAGTTTAAAATGCATTCTAGGTATACAGTAAACACTTTGTGAAAATGTGTGCATTCTGTATAGTTTGCTCCATCCAGACATCAATTCATAGATATTGGTAAATGCCTACTTAAAGAGCAGTATATAATTCAATTATTATTCAAATATTTGGTATCATTTCTTACCTTATTTATAAAACTTCATAAAATAAGAAAGAGCATGATGATCCCTATTTCACACACACAAAAAAGGAATTTGTGACTCAGGGAGATTAAATGAGCTAACTACAGTTGATATATAGCTGTACTAAATTTTTAAATCCAAATCTTCATGATCTCCTGAGTTATTGTTTCAAGTAAGTTTTCCTTGGCAACACAGACAGACATTTTACCAAATAAAACTGACTAATGCATTCTAACCTTAAATATAATTTTATAACTAGGTTCCTCTATCAGTAATACCACATATCTCTGTGTTATGTACAATTAACTATTTAAATGAATAAGTTTACATAGATATTAGGAAAACTGTGGGCTAATTTTAAAAGTTTATCACCTAATTATAACAGATGTCCATTTTCATTTAGAGATATCTCAAAAACAAGCAAAAAGGTCCATTTAAATTGAGGCACAAAGAAAAATCAGGTCTAAATATTAATCATCTTTCATGTGTCAGCTAAAGCCAAACATGAGTCATGCAGAAAGAATCCAACTATGGAAAATTAATTTAATATCTTTAAGAATTGGCTGTAGGATTGCTCTGAGCTTAGACAAAATGAACTCGAGTATTGTAAAAAGTTTTCACCAAAGAAAGTAGGATCTTTTGAGATTTTATGTTATTTTAAGTAAAAATATGCAACAGAAAGTTTCCACATTGAGACTTTCTCCCAAATATTCCCATTATAATTTAGCTGGTTTGTCCAAGCAACAGATGAAGTGAACTTCTCTGACAGGATTTTGATTTCAAAAATGAGGAAGAGAGTGGACTTATCATGAAGAGATGTGAACCCTGAAGAGCTGGCTACCAGCAGCCTGGGCAGCTCCCTTCCTTCTTAGGGTCCTCAGCTCAGGTACAGCCTGGACCTTGATCCACCATGCCACAAATAAGAATTTCAGGATAATCCAACTTGAGTAAACTTCGTGACTTTACCTTAATTCAGACTGAGTCAGACAGGAAAAGGACAGTATACATTCCCCAAAGATGGATGAAGGCTTCTTTTCACTGAGTTGTACTTGGGGACCTTTACAATGCTACAGATATATGTGGATAACTTACATCCCTTAAAGATTACAATTTGGAAAGCTTTAATCAAACCTCAAAATGTTTTCAAAGTTTAAAATTAAGTAAAAATATATGAGCTGATTTACTTATCTTTCTCATGTTCAATAATTTCAACTTTTTTATTTCTTTTGGTGGGGGGGCTTTTAGAGACAGGGTCTCCTTAAGGCTTTTTTTTTTTTTAATGTACTGTTTAGATTTAGGGAAGAGAAACACGTGTTAATACCATAAAAAAACAAGGCTACAAAAATTCTGGCCCTAAGTAAGTAAGCATAGTCTTGTGCTGTTAACATCCTTATTTGTTCTGTCCTTAGGAAAACACACATATCTGCAGGCAATTTTTTGCTTTATCTGTTATGTTGATGTTTCTTGAATCTCAACAGGGAGAGCAAGTTAGATTGGGGGTGGGGGTATCCTTTTATGTTGTTCCTTTAATTTTCTCTGTCTTGCTATCTTGCTTCAGTAAGAGTTTGGATTCTTTGAGCTAAAGAAATGCATTTTCTTTAACTGCATGCATCGAAGTATTTTCCTAGAAGCAGTGGGGACTGAGAACAATTTTCCATGTATTATATTTCATAATTTTTGATGGTATGTATCATTTCCTTGAACTTACAAATAACACCTCAGTTGTTAAGGAAAATTAGTTCAGAAAACAATGAGTGTTTTCCTCACTTTCTTGTTCTGTTTCTTCTCACCTCACCTAGACGAGCTTTATGCATATTACTCCCTGCACAAATACTTTGGTCCTCCTACAAAACCCCATAGAAGGATCATGTGTTGTTTCTTTTTAATTACACCTAACTTTTTAATAGCACTTCCTTGCCTTGGGATAATTTAGGCTATCTTATGTTGTTTGAATTATAGATTCAGTTTCCTAGAGATAAGAACCTTGAAGATTTTGTAAGCCTCACAACTCCCATGCATTTCATATTTTACCAGTCTGGATAGATTTATAGATGCTCTTTAAAATTATGCGTCTTTCTTCAGCTACATGGACAAGCATTCCAGAGTCCCAACGGGATTACTGGCCCATGCTCACACATCTGCGCAGCAAGTGAATCTTCAAAAATGAGCAGACGGTTCCATGAATGCAAGGCTCCCATTTCTCTTTTTATTCAAACATTTAGTTAATACTTAATGGTGCCAGGCATGGAAGTAAAATACCTTCAGAAAATAATGCGGCAGGGTTCTTCCCTGGAGGAGAGGAGCATGCACTTCAGTGAGCTATGGAAAGCGTACATTTCTATTTGCCCACAGTGTCCTTTCCTTCCAGCTCAGGGATTTCTAACAAACGACGACCTACAAAATACTGTGGTGAAGAAATGATGATGCAAAATATGTGTAGAAAAGACCTAAAACGAACCTGGTCCAAAACAAATGCATTTCACCTATATTCATTATTCATTTGACATTTTGAGGAATTCCAGAGTACATTTTTGATGTGGCAAAGTTTTCAGTTTTAATTTGTATTTTAGATGACAAATACATAAAAGCCAAATAAATAGTACACACAATTACGTGGTTTCTAAGGTCGTGCAATTCAGGGTTGTATATTCATTTTCAAACAGAAAGGTCAATCCATCTTTAGAAATGGAGTAAGTAGTAACTTTGAGTATTAATATATATGAATTTGCAGAGTACAAAAGGGCCGCTCCACCCAGCACAACACTACAGAACCAGGCAACAAAAAAATACTCTAACCACAGCCTGCAGAATGCCAACTCTCGCGAGATTTAAGACCGAGAACTGAATGAGTCCAAAGAGAATGAATGGAGCTGACAGGGGCGGGACCCACGGTATCCCGAGTTCAGAGAAGTCTTCAGACCCGGCAGTACTAGCTAGCTGCAAGCTGATCTGGTTGGGACCTTTCTCGCGCTGGCACTTAAGGCCGGGATCTTTTTCGCGCTGGCAGTTTGGGCGACCAGCTATGGCGCTGAAGTCGAAACTGCCTCTCTTTTCCATGGTGCTCCTCATGGGCCCCGGCCTGGCTCGCGGTTCCAGCCTTCTCCCTCTGGTCCTGAACACTTGGCCTTTTAAGAATGCCACCGAAGCAGGTGCGGAGCAGCGGCCCAGGGTGGGTGGCTGCGAGGCGGGAGCACCTGTGCAGGAGTATCGATGGCCCTGCTGAAATTTTGAGAACCCGGAGGGCAGGTCTTCCGCGGTCTAAGCTTCCGGCCCCCTCCCTACATCTCTGCGCCTTTCGCACTTGGCCTTTTCTCCATTCTTCCTGCCGTTCCTGCAGTTGAAGTCAGTTTGACATGACTCTGGTTATTGCTCCCCCCAGTCGTGTGTGATCTCACTCACCTTGAACATGCATGTCTTTCTGCTTTTACCCGTCCCCCAAGTCTGCCCTGCTTACTTTGGCTCCTCCCCAGCGTTTTGAGGCGCCCAGCCTTTTCATGTGGTGTTTTTTATCTGCCTCTACTCCTCTTCTTGCTAGTCCCCCACGTCTGTGTCTCTTCTCTTCTGTACCCTGTATTTCAGCCAGAGGAACAATAGCAGATTTCCTGTGCACTTTGGTATATTGTTGATCCCTGTTTGGTATGCCGTTCTTGTCATTTAGAATGAGAGGTCCCAGCCTTGGTTACGCATTAAAATTATCTGCAGAAATTCTCAAAAACCTTTGTACCCTATCTGAGCCTCCTAGATTTTGATTTGGCCCGTGGAACGTAGACATCTATTTTTTGTTGTTGTTGCTTTATTTTGGTTTTGTCACAACACACACAAGCACCTGCCTAGGTGATTTTAGTTTGCTGTCAGGGTAAAAACTCTCTAAAGCTGGTTGTGAATTATATAGGGGCAGAGAAAGTGGTCCTTGACCATCCTCAACCCCAAGCTGAGATAGCCCTGTCTTTTACATGTTGAGAAATCAGACTGAGAACAACACCCACAACAATAATGAAATTAAAATCCAGCAGCTTGTGTAGGGGATAGTTCTGTATGTAAGTTTCCTGGTCTAAAAGTGAGAACTTTTGAAAATCCACTTTCAAATAATTCAAAACATTATCAGTAAAATAACTGTCCTTTTAAGACCCACCCCAGTCAGTGCATGGATATTGAAAGAACACTGATCGTGCTGAAAATATGGCTGCCACAGCCACAGTGGCTAGTTTTGAAACTGGACAAACTAAGCAACATAGTGTGTGGCCTTGAACAAATTACTTCACCTCTAGCTATTTCTCTTTAAAATAAGGCTTATAATTATACAATATTACCTCAAAAGCTACATGAAGATTAAATGAATTAATCCATAGGAAGTCTACCTTGTAATTAATGTATTGGCTGTTGTAGTACTGCACTGGGACTTGTTGAGATAAGTGTCAGCTCCACAAAACTGTTAGTTCTGCATGTTTTAGTACTCCAATGAAAGGCACATATCTATAATCCCAGCACTCAGGAGGCTGATTGGAAGATGCTGACTTTTAGACCAGCCTGGGCCTTATATGGTGTTTCAAGTTAGCCTAAGCTAGGTAGTGAGACCCTGTCTCAGAAAAACAACCATGAGGAAATTTTAAGGCTGTAATTGAAAACTATTTCATTCTTAACTGCCTTTGAGTCATTTCAGTTACACATCTTAAAGAAGACATATTTCTTACACAAAGGAAATAGGTATTAATAAGTTTTTTAAAATTCAGTTTCATCAGTGGCCAAAATTTTTGAATTTTTCATAGTAACTGGTAACATAATTTTGTCTATCACTCTGACTCTTGTAGCACTTTTGTACCATCTGATTAACTTGTTAAACTTTCATTTTGACAATATAAATGTGGGGAAAAAAAAAACATTTAAATAGACATCTCAAAAACGTCTTGGCATGTTGTATTTGGCACTGAAAAATAGCTAACCATAAACCAGCAGTATTGGGATTTAACAGCATGGCGGACATTAGCAACTGGAGGTTCTGTCCTGGATGCAGTTGAGAATGGCTGTGCTGTGTGTGAGAGAGAGCAGTGTGACGGCACTGTAGGCTTTGGCGGAAGTCCTGATGAACTTGGAGAAACCACGCTGGATGCTATGATCATGGATGGGTAAGGACACCCTTTAGGACTATTTGTCTCTGCACTTTCATGTCAGATTGAGGTACATTTAGGATTTCTTGTAGTCTTCTGACAGCAACATGTAAGAATGCATGAGTTTTGTCACTGTTCAAAACGTCTGGCTTATATTCTACTTGTCCTTTCCAAATACATCGAGTTTCCCCCTTAAAATTAAAACATAAAGCTGGGCATGGTTGGGTAGGCCTTTAATCCCAGCACTTAGGAGGCAGAGGCAGGCAGATCTCTGTGAGTTCAAGGCCAGCCTTTTCTAGTGATTTCCAGGCCAGCTGGGGCTGCAGGGAGACCATGTCTCAAAAAAAATAAAAAAAAAAAAAAAAAAAAAGACAAAACAAACAAACAAACAATAAAAAACATAAGTAAATCACCTTGATGGTGGAAATACTGTAGAAGATTAAGTAGTTTTCTTAGACTGGTGAGAATCCGAAGATACAAAATGTGCCTCTGACCCAATAGTCGAGTTAGGTGTGGTCTAGGAAGGCTTTGGCTTCTTTGACCCAAAGCCTGAAGGCCTCCTTTAAAAGCCATATTTAAAATAAGATATGAGAAACAGATTTTTAGTGCTGTTAGGGTATACAGTAAATTGATTTTCTATTCTTTAATTTTGTCTGTGGGAATCTGAGATTTACAGTTTGGTTTTTACATTTGTGTTAAGATGGAGCTTATCTGACAAAATATTACTGCTTAGAGAAATGCTATTTTTAAATCTAAGAGCAAATGAAGAATACCTTCATAAATCTTCCTGCATTTTTTCTTACAGCACTACTATGGATGTGGGAGCTGTAGCAGGTCTCAGACGAATTAAAAATGCAATTGGTGTAGCACGGAAAGTACTGGAACATACAACACACACACTTTTAGTGGGAGAGTCAGGTATTTTTTTAATTATACTGAAATTTTTTTCTAGTCTTTTTGTCTGTAGTTGTTGTGAAAAAAAAAATCAAAATCAGTATGGAGTAGAGATCAAAGCAGACCCAAGTTCAAATTCCAACTGTTTTTATATTTAACTGGGTAGGTGATTTAACTTCTAAATCTCATTTTCTTTGTCTTGATGAATGGATTTTAAACAAAACTTTATCATCTATAGATGAGTAATTGATGCCACTGAAATAGCATTCTCATCAGTTTCCTTCCTTTATTACATTTCTATAGATATAAGACCAGGGAGTGCTTCTGACCTGAGACAAGAGGACTGGAAAAAGGTTGATATGGCAGTGTCACTTTTTAAGCTGTATACCAAAAAAAAAAAAAAAAATCATATAGTAGCATATAATCAAAAGTTATATGAATGCTATATTTATCAGGCAACTTTAGTTGGCTTTCTTCAGTTTGAGTGAAATAGAATTACAAACCACCTGCAAGCAGATGTCACTTATTCTTTGGAACTCATTTGTCTTTTTGATGTTACTCCTTCTAGTTAGAACAGTAGAATCCTCTTATCACTGAGAAGTGTATATTGTGAGAGGCTGTTGCTTCTGTATGGTAGAAAGAGGGAGGCCTTAGGGGTGAGTAGCAAAGAAAATGTCATAACAGCCCAAAGGTCTCAAGGACATTAGTTTTAGGAAGAATATAGGAAAGTTGAAGATCTAGAAACTGATTCCCATAAAATGGTTTATATCTGAACTCTCCTTTGAAAACTTGTGTTCCAGCCCCACGATGTCTTTCTGTACATCAGTTAAGAAATAGCTGTTCTATTGGTTTTTTTTTTTTTTTTTTTTTTTTTTTTTTTTTTTGTCTTTTCGAGACAGGGTCTCCCTGTAGCCCCAGCTGTCCTGGAACTCACTCTGTAGACCAGGCTGGCCTTGAACTCACTAGAACGCCTCTGGAATATATATTTTGCTTAGAAGAAAACACTTGGTTACTTTTCACTTTCTTCCTGATCTCCAGCCACCAAATTTGCTCAAAGTATGGGGTTTACCGAGGAAGACTTATCTACGGATGCCTCTCGAGCTCTTCATTCAGATTGGCTTGATCAGAATTGCCAGCCAAATTACTGGAGAGTATGTATACATATTCAAATTGTATACTGTTAAGAGAGCCCATTGGCCTTCCGTTGCTTGCGTATTGTTAGGGGTGCAGGTGCGTACCCTGGTCACATCTTATACCAGTGATGGAAGTGGGCTCTCTGGGCATGGCCATTCTTGACAGCTCTCAAAGAGCCTCTCCTGAACATCGAGGGTGACAAACTCCTGGTGTTTTGCAACAGTTCACAAACTGAAGGTTGACTGTGGGTAGTGAAGCTGCCTCGATCAGTGCTGCTGTACTTGTGTTTCCTTTCAACAACAGAATCTGAACTATCAATATTTGGCACATGGTCTGAAATATTTCTTAGATTTTATCTGTGTGAAGTATATCTAATAAGACTTGAGAATTTATGTAATTGGGTGTCTCGTATATCACTAGTAAGATCATTTTTCATTAGTGGGACTTTTAGCATAAATCAGTTTTGTTTTGCCACAAGATATCCTTCTGTGGGATATCTTAGGGTCTCACTCATTTCTTGCTTACTTCATAATTACCAGGGTGCTATGGGATTCTCTCAGAGAAGAAATTCATCACATAGGTAAAGGAAAGAATCTAGCACAGTAATATGTAAGATATGAGTAGCATTTGAAGTCCAAAACCTTTTAAGCACCAGTATGATGATAGTACAACTGAGAAAGTCTGTATGACTTCATGTAATGGGTTGCAGTTAAAACACAAGTGCACTAAAATAGCCCATACAGTTACCTTCAGATTAATTATATAAGATACCCAGAAACATAAGTGAATTTCTGTTGAGACTTGGGCCCTATCCCTACCTATCTCATTATGAGCTTACTAATATCCCCAAATCTGAAAAATATTCAGGACACTTCTAGTCTTAAAAGCATTTCAGATAAGGGTACTCAGCCTGTAGCAGGTTCTTGAAACAAGTTTTACTTGAAGGCTCAGAATTCTTCTGCTGGGGAACATTCTGAAATGTAAAGGCCAGATTGTATACCTTTTCCTTTAAGGGATAATATTTAATTAAAAAAAAAAAAACCCTTTGTGTTTGCCATTGTTCTGCTTAGAGGAACAAAGATAAGACCCAAGGACCTGTTCTGTGCAGTGTACTTATTTAATCCACATTATGTAATTTCGAAAATCATCAATTTTCTCATAAGATCGAGCTACTTTTTAAGCTCTGAGTTACTCTTCTTTCTGATTTCTTACTAGTAATTAATGTTTGTACATAATTATTTCCCAATTTATAAATGACCTTTTTGTAGCCAACAGACTTGAATCTTGTTTACAGAATGTTGTACCAGATCCTTCAAAATACTGTGGACCCTACAAACCATCTCCTATTTTAGAGCACAATAATCCTACCTACAAAGAGAAAGGTGTTCATGGCCATGATACTATTGGTAATTCTCCTTTATGCAATTTTCTTGATTGTTTTAGTTAATCACCCTTTACATTTCACCTTTATTTTCACTCATGTACCAGAAGTTAGCTTTCATTATTTTAACTGCCAAGTAAGTATTTCCTCTTTCTCTTTATTTTTCTTTCTATTGTCGGTCTGTCTCTCTCTATATATATATTTGTGTGTGTGTGTGTGTATAAATATATGCACATAATTAAAATACATATAAATTCTTATTTATAATATATACTATATATAATTTTGTATTAGCACTTCTATACAATTTGCTAAATTACTTATACAAGACACCAAATATCCCATGACTAGTCACATTAGAGTAGTCACATTATAGATTAGCAAATCTCTGTATTTTGTCCTTTGTTTATTTTATATTATTTGCTGTATAAAATGAACTGAAATAATTCTTTGACAGTTTCTCTTAGGGTATAAGAAAAATTTTAATGGGAATTGCTTTTGAAAAGGTATTTAAAGGAACCAGACAATTTGAAATAAGAATATGATATGAGACTGTCAGTCAAATGGTGCTAGGAAACTAGGTCATTACGATTTACAGATTACCACATTGAGTGATGTGATTTTCAATATTCTTTTTTTTTATTCTGCCTGAAATTAACAAGAGAACATCCTCTGATTATTTTTTTTTTGGTCTTTTAAGATTATTTTCTTAAAGAAGTTGGTATAACTGCATGAACAGTATGGTAGACTGAGTGACAAGCGACAGAAAGTTGTTTCACATAATTATGGAGGCCAAGAAATCCAAGAAGTAGGCACTGGCACATTGAGTGTCCATTAAGGCCTCATGTCCTGGCTCATAGGTGACCCCTCAGTATGTCCTCAGGTGGTTAGAAAGAGCTAGCTGGTTCTCTGGGGTCTCTTCTACTAATCTCATTCACTAGGGCTTCACCCTAAAAACCTAAATGGTCCTAAATCCCTCACTTTATGTATTTAATCTGAGGTGACAAAAATTACACCATAGCAGTTATCAGCTGTGGTGTGAGTACTTGTGGTTATTTATAGGTAAGCTCTAGGTATTTACATTTTCTTTTTTTCACCTCTAGGCATGGTTGTAATCCATAAGATGGGACATACTGCTGCTGGTACATCTACAAATGGTCTAAAATTCAAAATACATGGGTTAGTGTTTCTATAAGAACAGATTTTGCAAATGTATATGGAGAGTGAAGCAATATGTGATAGTGCCATGGGCCTGAAAAATATAAAACAGAATCCTGCCATCACAGATTCGATAAATAAATATGAAAGGAAATAGTTACTATCTGCTAATGGCCAAAGGAGTCACAGCCAGAGTTAGGGGTGTTAGGGCTATCCGTAACCTGAGTAGTTAGTGACACAACTAAAGTGATGCTCAGGCCTAAGACCTGAATACACCTGGCTGAAGGGGGATCGTGCAGGCAGTGGCACAAGCAGATGGTACACACTTCAGGTTAGGGCTTCTGCCGACTGGAAGAGACGTTTCTCTGTGAGTGTGAAGGCAAGTGTGTGTTCAGCTTCTCCGGGAGGTGTGGAACTAGTCGAAGGTAAAGCTTCAAGGAAGCTAGATTTCAAGGAGTTTTAAGTCAGTTTGAGGGGTTCTAGATTTTTAAGTCGAAGAAAGGCATTAATTTTGTTTATTACAGGGAGAAACTTGTGAGAGATTGGCATATTAGACTGTAAGCAGTAATAGACTGTAGGTAAGGAAGTTAATTTAGAACTGTCCAGAAACTGAGAAAAAGGGCTAATAATAGAACAGTCACTGTAATAATAGAACAGTCACTGTAAATCCGTTATCTTATATGACTGACGTTATTTTGTTAATTTGTGAATTGATAAGCAAAAGTATGTTTTTATGGAGTACAGTGTGAGCGTTGTTTATATAAATACATGACATAGTTAAACCAAACTGTTTACCTAATGCATTACCACACATCCTTTTTAAAATCTATTACCTTAGTAGGTTACTAAGTATCATGTTGTAGAGTAGATCCTTGCCCTTATTCCTCCTGTAACTGATATTTTGTTTCCTTCAACCAATATCTCCCTAGCCACACACTACCTATCATCTGGAAACCACTATTTTAATCTGTTTTTATTGATTTGCTTTTTTTTCACTGCAAATCTAATAGCTTACATAATTAACATAGCTCTATGACAACCTAAGTTGAAAAACTAACAAAAGTGTGTTCTCTGTGTGCTAGTGGAGAATTTACTTAAAACAATAATCGGTAGCTGTGTGGAAATAGCCCCTATTTTTAAAATAGTCATAACAGGACTTAGTTTACACATGATTTCCTGTCTTAAATTCTGTTGTCTGCTCACAAAGTCGTATAGGAGATTCACCAGTACCTGGAGCTGGGGCCTATGCTGATGATGCTGTAGGGGCCGCTGCAGCCACTGGAGATGGTGATATAATGATGCGCTTTCTGCCAAGGTGTGACTTCTTCCTTTGTGAATTTTACACTTCTCTAGGGGAGGCACCTAATCTCAGGGCATAAGATAACTTTTGTAGCATATAGTCTTAATTGGTATGCATAAGAGCTTTTTCAAAACTATAAACATTTTTTGCCATTTACTTTTCATTTACTTGGGTGATTATTATCCTGTAAAATAGAAGGTGTCTCACTCTAATTTACAGAGAAGAATATTTATGAACTATTTAAATAGTTGGTGTAAGGCCATAGTGAAAAAAACCTGATCGTTGACAAAAGAAGGAAGTGTAGTCATTATTTACAATTAATTACTGCAATTGTATGTTCTATACATGGATAATAATTTCTCCTGTGATTGTGGCTCCTTTACTTATTCAAATACAACCTCTATTTTCTGTGACTTGTGGCTGTTATTACTGAGTGACAGTTATTGAGCCAAAACCAAAAATAATAGTATTTATCTGAAATTAATAGTGGATGAGTTGAATAGATGACATTGTAGCAAGGTTTACTTGCCCTAATATGAAGGCTGTGACAGGAATTACTGACTCATGTTCATTCATAGGTATTATATGCCAAATGTGACAATATGGTGGTTTTAGACTTCAAACTTCAGCTCGCCTAATGGGAAGTTAGTATTTATTCTGTGATACTAAGCTGTCACCTCTCTTTAAATTAGCTACCAAGCTGTAGAATATATGAGAGGTGGAGACGATCCAGCCATAGCTTGCCAAAAAGTGATATCAAGAATTCAGAAGTATTTTCCAAGAGTCTTTGGGGCTGTTATATGTGCCAATGTGACGGGAAGTTATGGTAAGTTAGATTTGCATTTTGTATTTGTGTGAATTTGCAAGTGCTTATAAAAAATATACTTTTAAATTCCTTAGCATGTAATGAACTGTAGTCTGTATAAAAAGGGACTGAAAATTAGGCTTTGGATAAATGCCAATTAATCATTTGTATATACCTGTAAAGTGTATAAAAATATACTTAAAAGCCGTTTTTGGTTGACTGCTAGCAGTTCTGGTAGGTCTATTCTTTAAGCTATCAGCTCTTATCTTTTACTTCTGTCTTAAAAGAAGCTTAGCTTTGGCTTCAACACATGTTGATAGGCTAATTTAGCCAGTAGGGATAAATTATTCTACTTCTTTCTCATTCATTATTTAAAAGTTTTGGTCTTTTAGATCTTGGGGACTTTAAAGAAGAAAAACCATTACTAGTTAGCAAACCAAGCAGGCTACCAGAATTGCTTTTGCCCTGTTTGGGCCATGTCTTTCCCTTTATTTTCTTTGCTTTTGAGCCCGTCACAGTTGAAGAGCATTTTAAGAGCAACCACTGCTGATAATCTCAGGTGAATTTTCAGATGGAGAAGATACATAGCTCACTGATCAATATGGCTTAATAGGTTAGACTGCTTATTATTGTTCTTTGATGTTTTACTTCCCACACTGTGTATTTGAAAAACTCGTTTGAAGAATTCCTTTTTTCTTTTTCAAATACTAAGATATAAAAGTCAAGGAAAATTATGTGGAAGGAAAGTCAAAGAAAATTCTGTGGAAGGAAAGGCTTTCTGTATAAAACAAGTTTATCAGTTTAATTGGTTCCCTCTTAATGAACAAACCATAGAAGGCTCAAAGTTGTATTTAACAGGATAGGAAGGTACTGATTATATAATTGTACATGAATTTAAAATTGACTACTTCCTAATATTTAAAGTAATGACAGATGAAACTCCCGCTCCAAAGTGAGTAAAAGAGCAGAAAGAAAGGAAGCAATGGTATAGGAAGGGGTTATGACTAAAAGATAGAATGTTCTCATAGCTAGGAAAATAACATTTTTGATAATTTCTTCTAAGAAAGGAACTGGGAACAGTAGAATAGAGAACAATTCTGCCAGTCGTCTGGTGTTCAAAGGATTATGCACAACTTCTTTTGATTTTAGTTTTCTTCTCATGGACTAAAAAACTGCACAGGACAATGGGATTTAGGTCTGCTTAGATTAGGGGAAATAGGCACGCAATAGGCAATGTCCAGGCAAATAGAAGTGTCTGTACTGGCTTCTGAATACTTGCCTCTCATAACCATTGCACTGTCTCTTTTTTTGTTCAAGGTGCTGCTTGTAATAAACTTCCAACATTTACCCAGTTTACTTTCATGGTTTATAATTCTCTAAAAAATCAGCCAACTAAGGAAAAAGTAGACTGCATCTAATCCATTTTGTCTGTCAGCATTTGTATTTAAAGAAGAAAGAACAAAGGCCGAGAAGGTAACTTGCTGACATCATATTGTGCTCCTCATCTACTTCAAGTTCTTATGCTGTATAAATTTTTATTTAAGCCCTTTATAACACTGGAGAATGAATATGCATGTATATGATATATTTACTTAAATTTTAAGTGATATTTGAATTTCTGATCAGTGTTGCAAGAAATTGCTACTTTGGGAATTTACTTCTACAGTGACATAATAAATCCAAATAAATTATCAGTGTTTGAGTACTTAGTATGCAACTTCCCCAACCCAGAAAAAGTAGTAATGCTATCTTAGCAAATTAGTCCTAACTGAATTTCAGAAAGTTTCAGGGATATTTCTCTTATCACTGATTAGCAGTTTTTACCTAATGTTCCCTAATAGCTCAAAGCAGAAGAATGCGACTAACATAGCTAGTTTTTGTTTTGTACCTTTTGAAAAGTATGTGCAGTTGTTTCATGAGCACTCAGTTGCTTTTCATTGGATTTCTCTTTAATAGATCATTTGCCATGTGAAGGTTATTAATCCACAGAATCTCTTATCTTTTTGAAAATAATATTCAGTATTGATTATTTCTTTAGAAAATCATTTGGGGAACTTGATTTATACTGTAATTTTATTAATCTCTTGTGCAGAGGTGGAGATTACAATTAGAAAATATCAATAAATGTGTTGTCTAGCTTGGTATTATTTTCCTAGCTTCCATAACAACTATCCCTGAATGACAAGTACAGAGGCAGTAACAACGTCTTTTACTTCAAAATCATTATCATTTTAATCAGTACTCACTAATACCAAATATATTGATGTCAGACTTTAGTACTGTGCTCTGTCTTTTTTTTAATTAATCCACCTTGGTGTTTACTGTTCGTTATAATTTAAGTAAATAGCTGTAAGTTGAGAATGATATGGGCCATTCTGTCTATCAGATGTTTGGAAAGCCACTTTAAAAAGCTCCTGTATTCCGGCCTAATCAGTCAGATTCAAATTGGCAACTACTAGTGATATTGAGAAAGCTAGTGAGGAAACAGCTCTACATCTCCACACTCACAGAACAGAAGAGGGAGGAAGCCTTTCTTTTGAGGATTGATCTCAGGAGTGCACTGACTGTCTTAAATGCAATACTGGACCTTTGAATGTGAAAAAAAAAAAAATCTGAATTTAAACTTCCAGTGTGTTACTGTGTTTAAGATGACATTCCTATTGTGCAAAGTTTCTTCTGTTAATAAGTTAAGCAATCATTTGCCACCAGAAAATGGAGATTAAAAGTGAAATATTCCATGAGGGCATGTTTGTTTGCTGTCCAATGCAGAAATGTCTCGTCTTGAGGCAGAAGTTAGGCAGGTTTGACCCTGATAAAAGATCAGAGGTCCTTAATACCTTTCATGTGTGATATAAGTTTCCTGGAGGGGGGTGGGGGTATGGGGATATGAGCCTGAATTGGTCTCTACCTTCTGTTGGATTTCTAGTAGAAACCTGAACAAGGAAGTCACCTTGCTTATTGTGCTGTGAGTAGTAAAGTAACTTGTCTCTGTCGCAAGTACTTCCTGGCTTCTGCCGGCTTCCAAGACACTGTGGTAGTCTGACTTGTTTGCTGGTATGATGGTTAATTTTGATTGTTAACTTCTTTGACTAGAAAGAAATTAGGAGAGAATGAAAAACACACTCTGGATGTGTCTATGAAGACATTTGTAGAGAGAATTAAGCGAGAAATTTAGCCAGCATCATTTCATAGGCTAGAGGCTTAGATGGAATAACAAGAAAAAGAGGAGAAAGCCCAGATCTCAGACTTGCTCTGTCTACTTCTGGTCCAGCATTCTGGGTGTGGCAGAGTTCTTTGTCCTTGGATCCATTTGATAAACATGAAGTAGACACCTTTTTGTGCTTTCTTTGGTCACTTTCAAGCTCAAGAATTTTTCATACTTGTCAAACAGTGATTTATAAGTGAGGGAAAAGTTATAGTCTGATAGGCAAAGTCAGGAGCATAAATGTCTGTCTAGAGTCTTTCATTATGAATTCAGCATAGTCTCATGATTACAAGCCCAAGAGAGAATTCCCCAAATAGTACCCTCACAGAACATGAAATGTAGAGGTTTTACTCCAGAAACCTACACATAAACTTACAGGAAGGCACTTTGGGAATGGGTACATTTCCTAGATGATAAATAGTAATGTTTCTGGGTTTAAATGCATTAACTTCTCCCCACTACAGAAAGAAGGTTCCTTGGCTAAGGTTGAGAGCAGCCAAGATCTATGGGAGAAACAGAAATATTTACAAAGCAGTTTAACCTCATGATCATTTAACAAAACAATAGTAGCTGCCTCCTAGGGCCCCTGACTTCCCATGCCAAGGGCTTTTGATCAGGTTTACAGTACCAGGCATGATTCTCTCCTGTGGAGATACTTAAAATCCAGTCAGGAAGCACTTGATTACCACCACTGTTTCACCAGCAGACACATCTTGCCAGCAGTCCACTACCATAGCAGGCAGGGTCCAGCACCCGGTAATACCATTGATGATGATATTCTCTCCTAGTGGCCTGTGGAGTACATTCTGGCACTATGAAAGCTACTCAGCAGGGAGGTCTTTCGTAGTGAGTTCAAGATTGATTCCTCTACATCCTGAAACTGAAATGTGTGGTGTCTTTAGCCATGTGGTCTTACCATCTAGTTATGGTGGGAAACCAAGAGCAATAGGAATCACAGGTAATTTTAGCGGACTCTAGGACCTCTCTGAATACTAATTCATAGGGAGGTTCACAGGCCTGGTACTAGATTTTCATGTAACAGCCATGTCTTCTACAGGTGGCATTGTTCATCCATCCAGGGTCCTGCTGTTAAAACTCCTTTTTTTAAAGAAAAAAGTTATTTTCTATTTATCTTACAAACAAGTAGACTTCCATAAGGCTTTGTAATCTATCTTTCATTTTGGTTAAACTCCCCCTACTCCACCTACTCCTACTCTGCTCTCTCCCTCATCTCTCTGCCCCCATCCCCACTTAAACTTTTAACACCCATTATTAACCACATTCTCTCATTTCATGTGTGTTCCACTGTCCCTTCCAGTTCATATATATATACATACATATATATATGTATATATATGTATGTATATATATACATATATACATACATATATACATGTACATATGTATGTATATATGTATATATATATACATACATATGTATACATACATGCATATATATACATACATACATATGTATATATATATAATTTTGTTTTTTGTTTTGTTTTAGTGTTTTCTGTTTTTGAGACAAGGTTTCTCTGTAGCCCCCTGTGTCCTGGAATTCACTATGTAGGCCAAGCTGGCCTTGAACTTACAGAGATCTGCCTCCCAAGTGCTAGGATTAACAGCATGCACCATAGTGCCTGGCCCCGCAATTATATTTTTTAATTGGGCTGCAAGATAGTAGGTTTCTGTATGGCTTCTTAAACAGCCTCCATTTTGTTTGCCACATCCTGCACCCCCTCACTGCTTCCCTTAAAGGTTCCTTCCTCATGGCCTCTTTCTAGTTTCCTGGCTTCCACATGTCTTCCAAGTTACACAGCTGGAAACTATTCAGAACTAAGAACCACATGTGAGAGAAACTATGTTTGTCTTTCTGGGCCTAGTTAACCTCAGTATGATTATCTCTAGTTCAATTTATTTACCTGAAATTTTCATTTTTCTTTAAGGCTGAATAAAGTTCCATTTGTGTATGTGTACCACATTTTCCTTATCCATTCATTCGTGCACATCTAGGCTGATTCCATTTCCTTGCTATTGTGAATGGAGCAGCGGTGAACATAAATGAACAAGTATGTCTGCAGTAGGATATTAAGTCCTTTGGGTATATGCCCAGGAATGGTATTTCTGAGCCATATGGTAGTTCTACTTCTAATTACTATTTCCAAAGTGGCTGCAGTAGTTTGCATCCCATTCACAGTACAGGAGGATGTTAAGTCCTTTGGGTATGCCCAGGAGTGTCATAGCTGAGTCATATATAATAGTTCTAGTTCTAATTATTTTTAGAAATTTCCAGGCTGATTTCCAGAGTGATTATAGTAGCTTGTATCCCATCAACAGTATATGAAGATTCCCTTTTGCCACACCCATGCCAGCCTTTGTTGTCATTTGTATACTTGGTTATGACTCTTCTACCTGGGGTAAGATGGAATCTGAAACTAGTTTAATTCTGCATTTCCCTGATAACTAAGGATGTTGGAACACTTTTAAGTGTTTCTTAGCCATTTGTATTTCCTCTTTTGAAAACTTTCTGTTCAGTTCCACAGCACATTTTTAAATTGGTTACTTTGTTTTCTTGATGTTTGGTTTTCTTAGATCTTTGTATATTCTTTTTAAAAAAATATTTATGGGCTGGAGAGATAGCCTAGCGGTTAAGAGCACCGACGCTCTTGCAGAGGACCCGGGTTCGATCCCCAGCACCCACATGGCGGCTAAGAACCGTCTGTAACTCCAATTCCAGGAGAACTCCAGTTCCAGGGGAATCCGAGACCCTCTTCTGACCTCCGCGGCATTGCACGACACGGGTGCACAGACCTGCATGCAGACAGTACATTCATACACATACAAAAATAAATAAATAAATAAATAAATAAATAAATAAATAAATAAATAATAATAAAAAAAATTAAAAAAAAAATATTTATTATTTTTGTTTTATGTATGCCCATGTAAGTGTACTCATGTTGTACAATCTCTGGAGAGGTCAGAAGAGGGCATCAGATCCCCTGGAACAGGAATTATTGATGGTTGTTAGGTGCCATGTGTGCACTGGGATTAGAACCAAGGTAGTCTGGTAGGAGCCATAAGAGCCACCAGTGCTCTTAACCACTGAGCCATCTCTCCAGCCCCAGATCTTTGTATATTCTAAATATTAATCCTCTGCCTGATGTATAGCTGCCCAAAATTTTCTCTTGTGCTGTGGTCTGCCTATTCATTTAATTGACAGTTTCCTTTGCTGTGCAGAAGCTTTTTATTTTTTTTCATGAAATCTCATTTATCTCATTTGTTGACTATTATTCTTATTTCCTGTTTTACCAGAATCATATTCAGAATGTCCTTATTGGTGCTTATAAGTTGAAGTCTATTCCCTACTTTAGGAGTATTTTGGAGATTAATTACTATACAGTTTTCCCCTTTCCAGGTTGCCCACCTCTCATAAATACTACAAATTGGCAAGTAAGTTATAACAGTAGATACTCCACAGTTTTTGACACTGGCTATAGATATTGGTAAGGGAACTTGATTGTGTTCTAATTGCTAACTTTTGAGCTAACAGGCTCTTGTTCTCTCTCTTTCTCACCCTGCCTTCTCCCTCCTTCTTTCTATCTCTGGACATGTGTGTGTGTGTGTGTTTGTGTGTTTATATACATCTATATCTGTCTATATTTGCCTCATATATTTATATTACATATATTTGTATGCCATATTTAAATACAATTAATATTTATATTATATATTGAGGTAAAAAAAATAGAACTACAAATAAGCTAAAGAATGAATCATTTTAGGTATTTTTAAAATAATTCATTCTTTAACATATTTATAGTTCTATAATTTTTTACCTCAATATATAATCTGAATATTAACTGTATTTAAATATGGCATACAAGGGATGGAGGCAGTGGTACCAACTTCTTGTAGTGGTTCCTAGACAAATTATTTCTCTTCTTCTAGTCAGAATTCTTGGTCTTTGGTATTAAGACTGGTTGTTTGGTATCTAGTACTTGGGAAATAGACAAAATAGATATATATTAATACCCCCCCAAAAAGAATGAATTGTTATTTCATAAGCTAAAATCCTAAACAATGAGTTAATAAGACCAAGAACAGTCTTCTGCAATTTCTTATAACTAATTCAATGAGTTTTCAATTAATTGTGATAAATTCCCCAAATAGCCCTTATTATGACATTTCAAAGTTAACCAAATAAAATATTCATATTGTAACTTATATGATTATTTTAACACATGGCACAAAATACAACATACTAAATTTAGATATTTTACACAATAATTAACATTTCCTCCTTTTCCAAAGTATTTTTAGTAGAGCTTGATTTATTCCAATACTGACTTGAAGCACAGAAACCATCAAAGAGTCTGTTCCCAGGGTTGGAGAGCTAGCTCAATGGTTAAGAGCACTGGCTGCTCTTGCAGAGGACCAAGGTTCATTTCTCACCATCCATATGGCTGCTAACAACCATCCATAACCAAGGAATTCGATGCCTTCCTCTGGCTTCTCTGGGTGTTGAACAACACAGTACACTTGCATACATGTAGGCAAAACACTCATCCATATAAAATAAAAATAAATTCAAAAATAACTATAAAGTGTATTCCCAGTATCAACACTCAAGTTATTCCTTTTTATTTCAGTAGGTAAATAATATACATAATGTATTTTTAATTGATTTAGTGGGCCCACATATTATACTTTAAATTTAATTGTTGAACTTCTTTTTAAAATGCTTTCACTTTTGATGTTCAATAATTGAATATAAAGGACATAATTAAACTCATTTATTACCTCTAATAGCATAAATTCATTTGAATAAAAACTACTGGTGATATAATTATGTCTTAATTTGATAGTAATTATCAATTTTTGGTTATGATCTCAAGACTTTTTAAAAAGTAGTTCCTGAATGAGCATTCTTATTTTGTTTTCTGAATACTAAACTGCTCATGTAATACTCAGTACATTTTTAACTATCTTACACAGTTACAAGATATGATAATGAATTTCTCAAAAATGTAAATTGTTTGTGGTTAATAAGTGCCATAACATAAATATTTTCTTATGCAACCCAGGGTCAGCCAGTAAAAACGTGTCATATTTTAGTATTGGAAGAAAGCATATCTAGTTGGAAGAAAAAAAATTTGCTACATTCAAAATGGATATAATGGAAGTTAAAGCTGCTGTGTTCGGCCTACTTGCCTCTGAATTAAAGAGAAAGGAAGTTATTTATGGTTCTAATGCATGGATATGGTTCTAATGCATTAAGAATTGGCCATTTGATTTAAACTTATGACCTTTCTGTGCGGTGCATTAGATGTGTTTGCTCATTTATTGTCCTTAATTAAAATCTTATTTCTGTAATGTGAATGGTGACATATAATATTTATAAGAAAATCAGATCTTAGAGCAAACATAGGAAAACAAAGTCCCTTCTAATTGCTTATCATCTATCTCTATTTCTTTCTGACTTGTGCAAAACCCTTGAGTACCATAAATGTCAAACTATTTCTTTCCATTCCTAAATAAAACCAGTATTATTTATCTTCTTTTCTTGTTCTGTTCATTGTAATTAAGGCTGAGTTAAAATAAAAACAAAGCTCAGACTAAAAGAAATGCCAAGCAATCAAGCTCACTTAGTTTAATCCAATGAAGCTAAATCATTGTTGTACGTGGTGGTGGTGTATATGCTGCACGTATCAAGAAATACTGAATTTGGGCTTGGTTTTCCCTCTAGAGAGGTTTTAAGGATACTGTAGTGTATTATACACATGCACAGGCACACACTGTCTTACAGGAACTCCAAAACTTAATCACTTGAGTTCAAACTCTGGCTCTAGCAATGATTATCTCTGAGAAGTTGAGCAATTAGTTTGATTTGTTTGTGGCTCAGTTCCCTATATAATGGGGATGGTGATAATATACTCACTGTTATAGTTTTAGTATTGATGCCCCCATCTCCCAAATTCATTTGGGGAACCTAGTATTCAAGGTGATAATAATGAGTTGGGGCCTCTGGGAAGTGATTAAATCATGAGGGCTTTACCCACATAAGTGGAATTAGTGCCCTTATAAAAGAGGTTCAGACAAGCTCCTTTCCCTCCCTTTCACTGTGTGAAGACTCATAGAAGGCACCATCTCTGAAACACACCAAGCCTTCTGCAGATGTACAATATTTTGTCTAACTTGTCCAATGTTTAAACTATTTGAGCAATCCCATTTTCTTTTCAACATTTTAACACAGCCTAATACAGTTATTCAAGAAAAGGAAATAGGCAGTGTAGACATAAGAAAGGAAGAAAAACAGTCTTACTCTCAAATGTCATGAATCATTATGTAGGAAGTCTGAAAGAATTTACAAAATATTTGCTAGACCCAGTAAATTGTTATAACATAACAATAACTTCAAGAACAGCATACCTTCCATCTCGCCCTCCCTGGTGAGGATTGATAGCTGCTGGCAGGTGCAGAATCAGTTTTCTGCAGCTTCAACTTCAGAATATTTGATGTACATAGACTAGACTCAATAATTCTTTAAAAAAAATAGTAGTAGAGGACATGAAATTGGGGGTGGGTTGTATGGTGGAAATGGAAATGATGTAGGAGCTCTGAATATGATCAAAGTGTAGTGTATGAAATTCTCAATCAAAATAAAGTTTTTAAGAAGATGATACAGTGTATTAAATCATTTGCCAGCAATAAACAATATTTTATTATAATTTGAAATAATACCTGTATTCAGTTTTTTTTTCATTTCTGACAAAATGCATAAGATACACAAGGAATAAGGATTTATTTCAGCACATCATTCCCTAAGGTTCAGACTATAATGATGGAGAGGATATGGCAGAAAACAGTAGCTCACATCACAGTAGCCAAGAAGTAGAGTGAAAGAATGCCTGTCCTCTACCTGTTCTTTTCTTCCCTTTTATTCCATCTAGACCTTCAGCATATATGATGTCATTCAAAGCAAAGTAGGTCTTCTACCCTTCACTGATCCTTTTTTGAAACATCTTTACAGGTGAATGTAGGGTTGTGCTTTACTAGTCTCCTAGAGCTTCCAAATCCAATCAAGTTGACAGTCAAGACTCAGCACCAAAAGCTCATACTTTGTTAGTGTGATATCCAAGTACATGTCCTTAAATTATAACATTCTACCACTGGCCCCCAAAAGGTTCATTTCCATCTCATAATACAAATTTTTTTCCAGTCTGCTTTGAGTGCTCATCCTTCTGAATGTTTTAATATTGTTCAAAAATTCAGGTCCAAAGTTTCCTGTAAGAATTAAAACTCTTAGCAATAAGCCCCTGTGAAATTAAAAGCTAAGCACAGAACCAGCAAGCTGGCTCAGCAAGTAAAGGCTCTTGCTGCCAAGTCTGATGACCTGACTGACATCCCAGGAACTCACATGGAAGAAGGAAAGAACTGACTCCCACAAGTTGGTCTCTAACACACACACACACACACACACACACACACACATATGACATTTACTGTGTACACGCAAACACTAAATAAAAATTTTAAAATTTTATGTGTATGAGTATATTGACTGGATCTCTATCATGGAATGCCCACAAAAGTCAGAAAAGTGTATAGATTTCCCCTGGAACTAGAGATACAGATGGTTGTTAGCCAGGTCCTCTTCAAGAGCAGCCAGTGCTCTTAACTGCTGAGCCAAACTCTTCTAGACCCCGAATAATAACTTATTTGAAACACGTGCATGCATTCCCATTGCAGAAGGAAGGACCAGGAGAGTATCAATGAAGAATTATGAGAAAGCAAACTGAAACTCAGTAAGGAAAACATTAAAATCCTGGAGAACATGGATATGCTACAAACCTCAGAGGCCTTATGAAGCTGCACCATTATAGACTTAACTTTGCATGCTGCATGGTCTCACCTTGCCTGCTCTGCTCACTGTTGCCGTTTTACTCACAGATATTTCATGTTCCTGGATATCTAACTTCCTGGGGTCTCCATTACATCTTTGACTTCACCTTTGTGTTAGTTACTTTTATATACTGCTGTGATAAAGTGCCATGACCAAGGATATTTTAATATAATTTTATTGATGTTTTGTGTATTTCAGACATCATTTTTCAGTTCAATTTAGAATATTCCCCTTTCCCTTCCCCCCTCCCCACCCAGTTCATGCATTCTGCCATACATGTCCTGCATCTTTCTCTCAGTCTTTTTCAAGTTTTTCTCTACAAAATAATTTTGGGGCAGAATTTAACTGTATCAGTCCATTCTTTGACCCAGTCCTTATGTTGTTGTGGTTCCCTCCCAATTGTATTGCTCCAAAATATGCCTACATAAATGTCGTATATGAACCAGAATTATGTCCTCCAGGAATAAACTGTATGTTAACTCCAATATATGTTTAGGAGTTCACATTTTTCCCTTTAATTTTATATTACTCTAAAATATGAATATATACCTTCCACCCATATACATTAATTACCATGTCTGAAAAGTAAGTGGTAAGTTCATTCTAGGGCTTGTTAAGAGATTCACATTGTAACATCATAGTTGCTTTCAGATAGAAAGAAATATAACAATAATGTTGCTCAGCTTGCCTTTCAATTGGGGGATTTGGTACTAGCATCCACAAATGAGGGAAACCATTCCCCGTTTGTTTTTTGTGGATTGTGTTACTTCTTTTATATATAGAAGAGCATTTATTTTGGATTAGAGTTACAGAGAGAGTCCATTATGGTGGGGAAGGTATGACAGGAGGTGGCTAGACCCAGAATCTGAGAGCTCACATCTTCAAGCACAGAGATGAGGCAGAGAAAAGGAAACTGGAAGTACCACCAGGGGATGAACTCTCAAAGCCCCCACCCCCGGCCCCTGAGACATATGTTCCCAAACCTTCCAAATCCCCACAGGAGAACAAGTGTTCAAACACATGAGCCTATGGGGAACATTTCTCATTCAAATCACATTTTCCCTTATGCCCAAAGGCTCCTGGTCATATCATAATACAAAATGGATTTAGTTCACTTTTAAAAGTACCCATAATCTTTAACAATCTCAACACTGCTCAACAGTCAATGTTGGGGCCTGGAGAGATGGCTCAGTGATTAAGAGCACTGGCTGCTCTTGCAGAGGACCTGGGTTTAATTCCCAGCACCCATATGGGAGCTAACAACAATCTAACTCCAGTTCAAGGGGAAATCCAATAGCCTTGTCTAACCTCCATGGGCATTGTACAGCATGGGTGTACTTGCACACATTCAAGCAACATATTCATACACATAAAATAAAAATAAAATTATACATTATTAAAGGTCCAACTTCCAACATTGCTTAAGAAACTCAAGATTCTTAATTGTAAACACCTGTAAAATATAAACAGGACCTTCAACCATTATTACTCAAATTACTTAAAAGAATAGAAACAGAAGGAAATCCCCCAAATTCCTTCTATGAAGTCAGCATCACACTAACACCCAAACTAGGCAAAGATACAACCAAAAACTATAGACTCATTTCATTAATAAACATAGATGATCATGTGACCCTATAAATATGTACAACTTTATGTTTGTATATGTCAGCCAAAATAAATTAAAATTATAAAATGAAATGTGAGCAATAAAGTTGAAAGATGTCATGGATAAAAAATATAAAAAGTAAAATAAATTCTCAACAAAATACTTGCAAACCACATACAGGCACACATCAAAAGGGTAATCCATCATGACCAAGTTGGATTCATACTAGAGATACAGGGATTTTTCAACATGCATAAATCAATAAATGTCATAAAGCACATAAATGGACTGAAAGACAAAAACCACATGGCCATCTCAATTGATACAGAAAAAGGCCTTTGACAAAATTCAACATGCCTTCATGTTTAACGTCCTAAAGGCAATTTTACTGGAGGGAACATGCCTCAATATAATTAAAGCCATATATAACAAACCCACATACAACATCATTCTAAATGCATTCCCCTTAGTCAGGAACTTAGCAAGTCCCCCTGTCTACATCCTTTTTCAATATAGTCCTTGAAACACTCACTAGAGCAATAAGAAAAGAAAAAGAAATTAAAGGAGTACTAATTGGAAAAGAGGAAGTCAAACTATCCCTTTTTGCAATGATGTGATAGTTTACCTAAGGGAATCCAAAAACTCCACAAGAAAACACCTAGAAATGATTAACAGTTTTAGTAAAGTGGCAGAATACAAAATTAACCTAGAAAAATCAGACTTTCTTTATACCAACAACAAGCAATTGGAGAAGGAATACAAGGAGACATTCCCATTCACAATAGCCTAAAAAAAAAAAAAAAAACTCAGAACAAACCTGACCAAAGACAGTAAAAAATCTCTACAATTAAAATTTTAAATCCTTGAAGGAGATTGAAGAAGACACCAGAAGATAGAAGGACCTCCCATGCTCATGGATTGGAAGAATTAATATAGTGATTATCCTACCCAAAGTAATATAGAGGTTCAGTGCAATCCCAATTAAAATCCCCATGAGCTTATTCACAGACCTAGAAAAATATCCTAAAATTCACATGGAAAAACAAAAGACCATGGATAACCAAAGTAACACTGAGAAAAAAGAGCAATGCAGACTGGTTACTATACCAGACCACAAACTATATTACAAGGCTATAGTCATAAAAACAGACCTATAGATCAATGGAACAAAGCTGAAGATCCAAACCTAAACACAGGCAATTTCAGCCAATGTATATCTGACAAAGGGGGCCAAGAAGACTCAATAGAGGAAAGACATCATCTTCTTCAGCAAATGGTCTTGACAAAATTGGATCACCACTTGTAGAATAAAACTAAACCCCTACCTTTCACCCTGTACAAAAATCAACTCCAAATGGATCAAACACCTCAATGTGAAAGCCAAAACTCTGAAAACGATAGAAGAAATTGCTGGAAACAATGTAATAGATGTAGGAAAAGACTAAATCAGACAGCAGCAGTTCAGAAAATACAGTAAACAATTGACAAGTAGGAACTTATTAACTTCAAAAGCTTCTGTACAGCAAAAGAAACAATTAAAGAAGTGAGAAAGCCCACAGAGTAGGAGGAAACCTTCACCAGTGATAACATCTGATAGAGCATTAACATCCAAAGAATATAAATTACTCAAAAACAAAGGAGCAAGATAAATGATCCAATCAAAAGATGGACTAAAGAACTGAACAGAATCTTCACAAATGAAGAAGTAAAGATGGTTGAGAAACATCTCAAAAAATGTTCAATGTCGCTAATAATTAAAGAAATGCAAATTAAAATCATTTTAAGATTTCATCTTACCCCATAAGACTGGATCAAGAAAGCAAATAATACCAAATGCTGGAGAGGTTGTGGAGAAGGGGGAACACTCATCCACTGCTGGTGGGAATGCAAACTCGTACAACCCCTATGGAAAACAATGTGGAAAACTCTTAAAAGATTCAAAATGAACCTACCACCCGACACAGTCATACCACTCCTGGTATGACTTATTTTATTGCAGAGATAAGTGCACAACCGTGTTTATTGTAGCTTTCTTCACAATAGTGAAAAGCTGGAAGCAACCCAAGTGTTCCTTAAGCAACAAGTAGATAAAGAAAATGTGGTACGTCTACACAATGGAATTCAATGCAGCAGCGGTAAAGAAAGACTCCATTATGAAATTTGCAGGTAAATGGTTGGAACTAGATGCTGTTATGCTAAGTGAAGTAACACAGTCCGAGAAAACCAAATGAACTATGGTGTCCCTCATTGTGGATCCTAGCACCAAATCCTTATTTGTAAGGCAAACTAAGTAATTTTTCTTTCCCTTTCTTTTTAGCAAATATGATACCTATATTACTATAAAAAAGGTACATTAAAAATATACCAACTTGCTATGTAATGTAGAAATGTTAAGTAACATTTTTTTCTGTACTTGCATACATCTCTACTGTTAAAATGTGAATCCCTAAGTTTGGAATTAACCTATAGTTTATTTTCAGATGTCATAATATTGGTATATGTGTGGCATGTATATATCCACATTTTGGTGCAATACAAATAGGATGGTACACAACAACAAAAAAGACTGGTTCAAAGAACTGACTGAAACAGTAAGCTTCTGCCCAAAACAGTAAACTGCATCAAAAAAACAGTAAACTGCATCAAAAAAAAACAAAAAAGACCGAGAAAAAGATGCAAGATATATATGGCAGAATACATGAGCTCTGGTGGGGTAGGGGGCATGGGAGGGGGAACGGATCTAAATTTTACTAAGAAATGTTGTAGGAAATGCACAAAACTTCAATAAATAAAAGAAACTCGGGCTGGAGAGATGGCTCAGAGGTTAAGAGCCCTGGGACCCGGGTTCAATTCCTAGCACCCACATGGCCGGCTAAGAACTGTCTTTAAGCTGGGCATGGTGGCACACACCTTTAATCCTAGCACTCGGGAGGCAGAGGCAGGTGGATCTCTGTGAGTTCAAGGCCAACCTGGTCTACAGAGTGAATTCCAGGCCAGCTGGGGCTATAGGGAGACCCTGCCTCAAAAAGAAAAAGAAAAAAACTCAAGATTCTAAATTGTAACCACATGTAAAATATAAAAACAAATTACATACATCCAACATCCAATGGGACAAAATGTATATATTACCATTTCAAAAGGGGGATATGGGGGCACAGTGAAGATACACAGGACTAAAGCAAGGCCAGAACCCAACAGGGCAGAGGACAAATCCATAGCTCCATATACAATGTCTGGAACTTTAGCTCTGGGGTTAGATGCTCTGGCCCTTCACCTTTGCTGCCTGCAACATAAATCTCTGTTCCACGAGTTCCAATTCCTGTATATAGCTTTTCATGGCAGACGTCTCACAGCTCTGGGATCTTCCAACATCCGCCACAACCCGGACTTGTCTTTCACATCTTCAGGAAATAGCTTGTTCAAGGACTGCTCTGCTACAGGCAGCCTGGCCTCAGTGGCTCTCTGAAACTGTGAAAGAATAGATTGCCCTTTCACTCTTGAATCTTTCATGCCTCTGAAGGCAGAATCACTTGGATAAAAGTGTATGCTTGGGTGATAGCTTGGGTTAGACGCCGCCCCCCTTAACCACATTAGCTGCAGCTTTCATATAGTGAAGCAATTGCTTTCTAGAAGCAACCTCTCAGGCATTCTCCTTTTCAGAGTTGGACGCTCAGATGGGTGAGGTCTTGACCTGTGGGCACTCTTCACATTGTTCCAGTGAAGAGCAGGAAGCCCGATCTTAATGCTGTTACTCTCTCAAACCCCTTCCCCAGTAAAGTATTTCCTCCATCAAGACCATTCCCTCTAAATTTCTGCAAACAGTGCCACCAACTGGGGAAAGTGTGTAAACATGTGAGCCTATTGGGTACATTTGTCATTCAAACCATCACAATCCTCATAGTGTTTCTCATGGCCTTCTCAAGCAATCCCTACCCAGACTCACATTCTTTTAGTTTGAAGTCTATGTTAAAGCCTACAAGGCCCCATAACTCTTGCATTGTGTATACCTACAAAGCCAGCATCACCAGGATGTGGCACTACCACAGTAATAGCCAAGTCTCATTGCAGCAACCTCTGAGCACCTGGGTGGATGAACTCACTCACTGGGAACATTTCTCCAGGGAGCCCCATATCAGCAGGGTGCCCCAGAGCTCTCAAATGAAAGTGTTTTAAGTTAAGAGTTTTACATTCTTGAGCCTTACAAAGAGTTCCATGAACTCTTACCTTGACTTCCCTTAGAGATGGACTGTTATCTGGAAGTGTAGAAGAGAGGGCAGAAAGATTGTAAGACCCATGGGAGGAGGTGAATAGCCACATGGAAATAGAGTCTTACAGGCTCCTGGAACTTACTCATATGAACCGACAGCAATGGTATCTATATGCAGAAGACCCATACAAACTCAAGCAGACAAAAACTATGGGAACCGGCAGCAGAAACCAATCTTAGCCAAAGAACAATTGGCAGCTGATTACTGCTAAGTAAGGAAGAGCTTATTTAAAAGGGAGGGACTCTAGATAAGCCAATTAGACCTCAGTGGATGAACTTGCATTAAAGAATATCTGGGGACAATAACTTGACTCAATAGGCCTTGCACAAATGACAGAATGCATGAAATATGCATTCCCATCGTGGGACGATGGGAAGGCACTGGTGGGGAAGGGAGTATAAAGATGATCAAGAAGTTCTGTATGAAATACACAAAAATTCAATATAAAAATTACAAACAAAGATCCAAAATGAGAATTTTCAATTTAAGGTAATAGGCCAAGAAAGAAAGATATAGATACAGTCTGGCATGCTTACTTCAAGGTAATGTAACACATATCTGAAAGGTTCAGATTGTTGACAAGAGCGCTTTGGGGTAAGCTCTGCTTGAGTCATGAAGTTTTAGCTCCAAATGGAAAGGATATACTTCAGGTGTGTTTAATATAGGAGTCTGTCCAGGAAAGTGCCTGCCTTGCTTAGCTGCAAACTCTCAGAAATGTCCTCACAGAGATATTTTCAGATGTGTTTTACTAATCTCCTGGGCACTTGTCAATCCAATCAATTTACATAGCCATGAGAGTTACTTAAAATGAAATTTTATAAAATTAATTTTATGTGTATGAGTGGTTTTTCCTGCATATATTAAGTGCACCAGATGCATGTAGTTCCGGCTGAGGCCAGAAGGGAGTGTCAAATCCCTTGGAACTGGAGCTGGATGGTTGCTGTTTCATGGATGCTGGAAACAGAACCTGGGTCCTCTGAGAACAGCCAGGGCTCTTAATCACTGAGAAACCTTTTCAGCTCCATTAAAATGACATGATAAACAATGATATAGTTATAAACCTAACAAAAAATATGTACAAATATGTAAGAGGAAAACGGAAAAATTCTGATGGAGGGAGATAAAAGAAGACCCAAATAAATGGCAAAAATCTCTACATTCATAGACCAAATAATGCCAACATGATATCTCTTCCCAACTTACTCTACAGATTCACTGCAATCCTATTCAAATTTCCAGAAAGCTATTTCATACATATTAACAAACTAATTCTAAAATCTATATTTAATAGCAAAAGATCAAAAATAGCTAACTAAGTATTAAAGAAAACAAAGCCAATTGGGCTATAGAGATGACTCAGTGTCCATAACTCCAGTTTCATGGAATCTGACCCCCTTACAAAGGTGAACTTACATGCAGCATACACACATGTTCATGCACACACACTCACACTACATATATAATATATATTGTTATATATTATATGTATATTATACTATACCCATACCATATGTATTATAATAATATATATATGTGTGTGTGTGTGTGTGATGTGTGTGTGTATTGAGCTGGCACTGCCAATAACTCCTTCGTAATCAACATATTGAAGTACTGGTGAAAAACAGAAAAATGGACACTAAAACCACTTATAAAGCCTAGAGCCAGGCCTTCTTAATACAGTTAATTGATCTTTGATCAAGGATAAAAGACAATACAAAAGAAAAGACAAACTAGATATCCAGAAAACAGAATCAAGATGCAAGACTTCAAAATTTACAAAAATTACTGAAACTGCATCATACCCTTAAGTGTAAAATTCAAAACTATAAAGTATATAACTTAGAAAATCTAGAGCACTTTGGGCTTGGCAGTGGGTCTTATACACAAAACTAATAACAAGATCGGGTCAAAAAGAAATGATTCTCTGAAAGAGAACGAGAAGGCACAGAGTAGAAGAAAAACAATTACAAGACATTTCTTAGAAAGGACTGCTTTCCAATATATGGAAAACTAAAAGTCAAACACAGAAAACAATAATATTTGAAAACGGTCAAATAGCAAGGTCATATAGGATCCTGGATGGTCACAAATGAAAATTCTCATTTGTTGTGGGATGTCATTCACTGGGGAAGCCAAGGACAGGGCAATAGATGTAACTGGGAATTCCTTACATTCTGCCCAACTTTGTTGTGACCTAAAAACATCTCTAAAAGACAGCCTTTTGAAAAGAAAAAAGTGTATTTCCAACTTGATTGAGAACCTGGAAGATTAGTCACCATTATAATTACATTTCAAATGGTGAAGAGCCTTAGGAGTTGTGCATGGACTGCCCTCAGGGAATAGTTAAGAGCCTGTCAACAACCTGCCAAGCCTACTTTATACCTTTACATTCTGTGCATTGTAGAGGTATGTGAGGTCACGATCCCTGCTGTGAAAGAACTGTAATGGCTTCATTCCCTTCCTCATTTGTGCATCCATCTTTGAGATGCAGTACTTGAGTTATAATATAGAGGGCACTGACTGGAGCTTGGAACACAGGGTTTACCTATGGTGTGATGCCAAATTAACAAATGACAAAAAAAAAAAAAAAAAAAAAAAAAAAAAAGTGTAAGGGCAGGTTGATTGCAAACAGGACCCAGAGAATTCTTTTTAAAGATCTATTTTGTATATGCGTATGTGTGTATGCATACATGTATATGTGGGTACCCATGGGTGCCAGATTGGGGTGTTTGGTCACTTGGAATTGGGTTACAGGCTTGTAAGAGCCTTGTGATGTGACTTCTGGGATCTGAACTCCAGTCCTCTGATAGAGCAGTAAGTGCTCTTTACTGTTGAGCCATCTCTCCAGCCCCTTGAAGGTTCCTGTAACTGACTTTTCATAGACGCATATGCAGTTTTACACGTTGGCCTGTGTGGTGGTTTGAATGAGTGTCCCCGATAGGCTTTAAGTATTCAGACATTTTTGTCTCCAGTTGGTGACACTGTTCTTGGAGGTCTTAGAAGGTGTGGCCATGCTAGAGGAAGTATGTCACTGGGGGCGGGCTTAGTGAGTTTAACAAGCCTTGCAGTCTCCAGTCTCCCTCTCTCTGCTTCCTGTGCTCATTGCGAAATGTGACCTTTGGCTTGCTGCTCCAGCCCCGTCCACCATGCTTCCTGCCACAATGGACTCTGATTCCCTGGAACCGTCAATCGTAAGCTCAAATAAACTCTTCCTTTTATAAGTTCCCTTGCTCATGGTGGTTTATCACAGCAACAGAAAAGTGACTAATACAGCTTGCAAAACCTCCTTTTAACATGGATACTGATCCAGAGTCAGCTCAGTCACTGAGCTCCACAAAATACGGGAATTTTCAGGGTCTTTTTTTTCCCCTCTGAACCTTATGTTTCTGCAAATCAATCAAAAATGTTAAGCTAATAAGTACCTACTCAAAATCCACAAATTCAAATAATCATTGTCACCCAGGAAACTGCTAAAGATTTCAAGAATCTCCCTAAACCTACTGGATGATAATCTGTATTTTTCCAGGCTTTCCTAAATTTTCCCAGATAGCTTCCACGCTCATGAAAACTTAAGCAGTACTGACTTACTTACCTCTGCCTGGTAAGTCAGCTTGTGAATTAGGAAGAACATAGCACTGGAACTTGACAGACCTGATCTGGAATTCTTTTTCTGCTGCCACATTCTCAATGAGCCATTGGAGAATTGCATGACTTCTTTGTTTTTCACATCTGTCGAGGTAGAGATATTAATGTATACTTATAAGGCTATTGCAGTGTATAAATAATTAACTAACCCTACAGTGTCTTCTATTCACTAAAAATCAAACAGATTTTAATTCCACTCCCTTTCTTACTCTCTCTTGTGTGAACAATAGTCTGTAATTCCATAACTTAAAAATATTTATTATCATTTTTATTTTATGTATATGAGTGCATTGCCTGCATGTATGTAAGTGTACCCATACCATGCACTGTCCAGGGAGGTCAGAAGTGGGTGGTTCCCATGGAACTGGAGTTAGGGACTATTAGCAGCCATATGGGTGCTGGTAATCAAACCCAGGTCCTCTGCAAGAGCACTGAGCCATCTCTCCAGTCCCATTACTCCATGACTTTTATTCATTGATGCAGACCTTGTATAGTAGTGGCAGTGCCCCTAACTTAAGAAGAAAATAGTGGGGCTGGAAAGATGGCTCAGGGGTTAAGACCACTAACTGCTCTTGTAAAGGACTCAGGTTCAGTACCCAGAAATTACATGGCTACTAACAACCATCCATTACTCCAGTTCCAGGGGATCTGATGGCCTCATCTGATTTCCATGGGCATTGCATTACAGGGTACACTTACATACATGCAGACAATATACTCATACATTAAATAAACATAATAAATAAAATATTTTGGGGGGATGGAGAGATGGCTCAGTGGTTAAGAGCACTGGATGCTCTTGCAGAGGACCTGGGTTTGATTCCCAGCACCCACCCTGTGGCTAACAATCATTTGCCTGTGGATAACAATCTGTGTTATCCACAGGCAATGTGTGACATGGTGCACTTACATGTATCCAGGTAATACACTCACACACATAAAATAAAACATTTAAAAATATTTATTCAAAAAAGAAAATAAACTCAAAATACTAAGCCTTTTATTAAAAATTACATGTATGAATATTTTGCCTACACTTAAGTGTACCACATGTGTGCAATGCCTACAGAGGCAAGAAGATTCTGTCAGATTCCCTGAAATTGGAGTTATGGATAGTAGTTAGCTGCTATGTGACTGCTGGGAATCAAGCTTGGGTTCTCAGCAAGAGCAACCTCTAACTGGTGAGCCATCTCTCCATCCCACAAAATACTAAATGTTAACAAAAGTAGCATTTTTTTTTTTTTTTGAGACAGGGTCTCCCTATAGCCTCAGCTGGGCTGGAACTCACTTTAGGATTAAAGGCGTGTACCACCATGCCCAGCTTAAAGACAGTTCTTAGCTGCCATGTGGGTGCTGGGAATCAAACCTGGGTCCTCTGCAAGAGGAGTCGGAGCTCTTAACTGCTGAATCATCTCTCCAAATGCCCCCAAATATGTTTATTCTTAAGCATTATTATGGGAGAGGAAAATATCTCAAGATTTCTTTTTTAATGTTGCCCCATTGCATTTGAGGTGATATTTCCTTTTTACAGAATGTTATTATTCAAGCATTGCTCACTCATGTTTACAATCTTCATTTTTAATTTACTACGCTGTGACTTCTCTGTAACTTTTATGAACAAGGTCCCAGGCGGGTCCTCTTTACTCGATTAAGAATTACAGGGGATGGACAGATGGCCTAGCGGTTAAGAGCACCGACTGCTCTTGAAGAAGACCCCGGGTTTGATCCCCAGCACCCACATGGTGGCTGAGAAGTCTTTAATTCCAGTTCCAGGGGAATCTGACGCCCTCTTCTGACTTCCACAGCATTGCACGACACGGATGCACAAACCTACATGCAGACAGTACATTCATACACATAAAAAAATTAAAAAAATATCAGCAGAGAACACTGTCAAACTCTAGACAGTATCTCCTTTACTCATGGCATGTGGAGCTAGAGAGACGGCTTAGCATTTAAGAGCACTGGCTGCTCTTTCATAGGACCTGAATGGCAGCTAACAACCACCCCTAACTCCAGTGTCAAGGAATCTGACACCCTCTTCTGCTCTCCTTGAGCATTGCATGACATGGAGCCCTTACATGCAGACTCCCTCCACTGCTGGTGGGAATGTAAACTCCTTCAACCACTGTGGAAAGCAGTCCGGAGAACCCTTAAAAAACTCAAAATGAGCCTACCACCTGACCCGGCCATACCACTCTTGGGTATATACCCACAAGACCCATCCTACCACAAAGATACATGCACAGCTATGTTTACTGCAGCTCTCTTCACAATAGCAGAGCTGGAACCAACCCTGATGCCCCTCAACTGATGACTGGATAACAAAAATGTGGTACATCTACACAATGGAGTTCTTTTTTTCTAATATTTTTTTAAATTTTTATGTATTTATTTATTTCCGTATGTGTATGAATGTACTGTCTGCATGCAGGTTTGTGCACCCATGTCGTGCAATGCCGCAGAGGTCAGAAGAGGGTCTCGGATTCCCTGGAACTGGAGTTACAGACGGTTCTCAGCCGCCATGTGGGTGCTGGGGACCAAACCTGAGTCCTCTGCAAGAGCAGTTGGCAATTTTAACTGCGAGGCCATCTCTTCAGCCCCACAATGGAGTTCTATGCAGTGGTAAAGAAAGATGACATCATGAGCTTTGCTGGTAAATGGGATGGAAATTGAAGCCATTATGCTAAGTGAAGTAACACAGTCCCAGAAGAAAAAAAAAGGCGAATGGTTTCCTTCATTTGTGGATGCTAACACCAAATCCCCAGTGGGCAGGCAACCTGAGCAACTTTATTATTATATTTCATTGTATTTGTAAGCCAACGTGAATCTCTTAATGGGCTCTAGAATTATTCTACCACTTGTATTCACACATTGTAATTACCATATATGAATGGAAGATATGTATTCATATTCTAGTCATATTCTTTTTACTTGCATGCAGCTTTACTGTTAAAATGTAAATCTCTAAATGTGTTTAGGAATTAGCCTATAGTTTATTTTCAGAATTTGTAATTTTGATTTATGTGTGGAGTATATATATGCATATTTTGGAATAATATAAAATTAAAGGGAACAAAAAAGAGAGAGAAAAACATATTCAAAAAACTGACTAAAACTGTAAACTTGCGCATCGAAAAGATTATAAAAGACTGAGAAAAAGATGCAAGACAGGACTTAACATGTATAACAGAATCCATGAGCTCTGGTGTGGGGCAGGGGCACATAAGGGGTGGGCATGGATGGGGGAATGAGTCTAAATTTGATTAATAAATGTTGTATGAAATGCACTCAATAAAAATTAACTTTAAAAAAGAATGTATGAGCACACAACAAAAAAGAAATAAATTAAAAAAGAATCCTTATGGCAAAAACTTTTCCAGAAATAAGATCCTAGATGTAGATAAAAACAAACCATGTTTCATGTCAATAAATACTATTTGAACTTAACTTGTCAAAACAAGAAGAGTTTTCAAGTGCTCCATTAGTGTTCATATTCTAGAACAACTTTGTTTTACAAAACTGAATTATACGGGTTATAAGTCTGACAAAACTGGTTGAAAGAATAAAGGGGATTGGAGAACTCTGCTAATAAAACATTCTTATAGCTATTCTTTCATGATACATAGTAATGGAAGATATCACACTCAAGAGCCTCCTAAGGATTTCCTTCTGTCATCTTGCAAATCAAATATTTTTATTATGCAATGTGAAAGAATAAACACACACACTTGTCATATGGACCTCTCTCTTGAGATCAGTGTCTAGCCCAGAAAATTCAAATCTGAATTTACATCATTCAGAATCTTCTTTTGCCTCTTTTCCATTCTTATCCCATACTTATGAATAAATTCTTAATCCTTTTCCAATATTCATATCACAGCATGAATACTTCCTTAGATTTTATTATGTACATCCTTAAGTGGGTACAATAGGTAATGTGACTGTACATTGGTTGGAAAAGGCATTTCTAAAACACATACTAAGCTTAGAATTGATATTATAGGCCATATGTGTATCTTTAGGTCTACAAATATTTAGGAAATTTTTCTTTACACCCTTAGGCCTTTTTGCCTATAAAAACCATTGTGAAATAACACTGACTTTCCAAATCAATGGCACACTCAAAATAAATGCATGAGCAACATTATGAATGATATGTCAAAAGCAGAAAAACAAGCTGATTCTAGTGTTATTAAAAGTTGAATATTATTAGATCTATTTCCTGCCAACATGTTTATATTAGGCATAACAACATTTACTTTGCAACAACATTTTAAAAATGATCTGTAGTAGCCGGGCATGGTGGCACATGGAGGCAGAGGCAGGCAGATCTCTGTGAGTTCAAGGCCAGCTTAGTCTACAGAGCAAGTTCCAGGACAGCTGGAGCTACAGGGTGACCCTGTCTCAAAAAGACCAAAAAAAAAAAAAAAAAAGATCTATAGTTTAGGGCTTATTGTTCTAATTTCCTTCACCATTTTATAGGGCCTCTGCTGCTTGAGTTATATGTAAAAATTTTTCCAATGCTAAGAATTTGTTTTATATTGACATATTTGATCATCAGAACCAAATTAATAGTGTCAACTTCTAAGTGGTACATGTGTTCATCTTATTTTGGTTTTAGAACATATTTAAAGTAGTTTTTACATTTGTTTTCTTAGATTTAGAATAGCCTTTCTCAGTCATTTATGTAGCTGGAGACATTCAGTAATCCTAGCATACCTGAATTGGGATTCTCCCCAAACCTGACTCTAGTTAGGCAACTCCTAGCCAGTAGTTAAGAGTTTTCCCACCACTTATGCTACTAAGAAAGTTTTACCTGGTTCTGAGTCCAGAGCCACGCACTCCAAATACAGGTGCTTTCCTCTTCCTTTGAGACTCTGATCTGCTTCAGGAAAACAGCTCAAAGGGTCAGGGAGAGTTGAAAGAAGTTGTGCAGGGGACTTTTTTTTATATCTCTTTTACCTGGGAGATTTTTCATAAGCCAGCTCAGAACTTCTCTGCTTGGTATGCAATACAGAAATAACTGGGTAAGTCTCTCATAAATTGAATTGAACTGACCACGGATTTGAAGTTACTGCCTTTCCCACAGAGTTAAAGCCAAATAGAGTTGCCTCCATAGGCCCGGCTTTGATCAGTAACATGATACTTTCCTCTTCCCAACTTAAATACATCCAGTCTCAAGCACTGGTTTTATTTAATGTTCTTGTTCACTTCACTGGAAATGCTTTAACTCTGGCACCTGCTGGCTGTGAAAGTGATTAGGATTTCATGGGACCAGAGCATTTCATTTCTAGTAAGCCACACCACGGCCCATAAATTAATATAGGATTATGCCTCAGCATTTACTCTGCAGGCTTGTTTTGAGCTGAAAAGAAAAGGCAATTGAAGGATGAAGGAAAAAGGAGGAACTGATGAGATGAAAAGCGAAGTTTTGCAAAACCTGACAGTGTGTATTAGCATAAGCACTTTCTTATGAAGAAACTAAGGAACTTCTACCTCTGTACTATTGTAATTTGTTAATGCTGAAAAGCAGCACTCTTTTCTCTCAGAACCTCACTCATCTTACATATGGAAAATAGCTTAGCCTTTGTCAGAATGTATACTAGTAACTTTAAGTGCCTCTGAAAGCCAGTTCAGCAACTGGAGTCTCATTCCCAGCTGAGCTCAGCCTTTTAGACCTTCTCATTAGGATGTCAGAAATATGAATAAAGCTGTCTCAGATCCTCCAGGTCAGTGCAGCCAAGACAACTACTAGCAGGTGACCCCTGTCAATGTCAAGAACAGCAGGAGATTCACACCAATACATTCTGCCTTAATTCTTATGCTTCTAAATAAAGATAATATTATATTTGGAAAGTTATGGACCATGGGTCAAATTATCCACTGCCTGAATTTGCGTAGTGTATAAGCTAAGAACAGATCCTACAAAATAGGAAGATTGAAAATAAAAATATTATCTTTTGGCCAGGTTGTATTCATAAAAGAAGAGTCAAATAGTTACAAGGATGATCTCTAAGGATGATCTCTAACATTATTTATATAACTTTACAGAAGTTTTGTCAACCTCCGTTTAAAGCCACAAGTTTTAGGTTGTTGTACAACAGATAAGCAGCAGTGATAGAAATCAAAAGCCAGCTCTACATCTGCAGATGGAATTTAGAAGAACAAAGGCAGTAGTTGATTACTTAGACCTAAGATTCAAGATAAAGCTAACAGTTGAACAAACTTAACTCTGAACTTTCTGAATTCTTTTTCATTAACTGTGTACAACAGCGACATTTTATTCCAGTAACTATCAGGATTAATGTAATATTCTTGAACGCCTACCACTGTCCAGGCACTGTATTAGGCAATACAGATAAAGATTCTAGGATTTGGAATTCAAATAGAGAATGCAGACAGTAATAAAATAATTCTGCAGCCCAAATCCATGATAGGATTAACCAAAAAAAAAATATATATATATATATATATATGCCCTAATAACCTTACCAGGAAAATTTGGCCAGACTTTTAAGGCATCCAAGAGTCTCATGAAGATATTACACTGAGGCAAAGATTCTTGTGCTACATGAATTAGGCAAAATGAACCTGGCCTTTGGGAATACGGTCCATAAGGGTAACTGAAAGATTAATGTGGTTGAATATGAAGAAAAAATGCACAGTAAAGCCACAGACGTTGGTCTTGTGTACACTGGCATGCTGTCATTTGAATTTTATCCTGAGCTACTGAAGTACTTTAAGAAGTATGCCGGGTGTGGTGGTGCACTCCTTTAAATCCAGCACTTGGGAGCCAGAGGCAGAATATACCAAAAAAAAAAAAAAAACAAAAAAAAAGAAAGAAAAAGAAGTAGCCTGGGGAAGAACATAATCATGTATATGGAAAAAAATGATTTGTATAAAGGAGGACTTATATACCTAAGATAGAAAATGACAAGTATTTGTGAAGTATAATTTAAAACAGATTTCTCCCCCAACCTAGCGACCAACTCCACAAAAGTAGATTGGAAAGGAAAGCGCTAACTGAACAAGCATTGCTAAAAATTTAGGCCATGGAGAGAATCTTCATCCCTTTATACAGACAGACTGTTTAGATCCACTGGATAGATGCTCTCAAGATAAAGGACTAACTCAGTCAAAGGTTTGTACAGCCCTGTCATACACAATTTATTCTAACTTTACCTGGTATTTAGTTGCAGTGACCTTGTGTGGCTACATAAGTGGCTCCATCTAGAAGGAAAATAAGCATGATAGGAAGTAATTTTGGAAAGAGGTACATACAACGAATGGAAGTTGGCCTCCCACCATAACACAGAAGCTCAGAGATAAGATTGTGATCTCCCCTGAGTTTTACATGTCAAAACAGTGGCTCTCAACTGGCAGAGAAAGAATTATTGAATCTTAATGCTGATAATGGTCTATCTAACAACACAGTTTGTATTTCAGAGAGGAGAAAATATAAGTTTTCTTTTTTTTTTAATTTTTGTTTTTTTACGTGTATGCGTGTACTGTCTGCATGCAAGTCTGTGCACCCGTGTCGTGCAATGCCGTGGAGGTCAGAAGAGGGTGGTCGGGTTCCCCTGGACACTGGAGTATTAAAGACGGTTCAGCTGCCATGTGGTGCTGGGGATCGAACCCGGTCCTCTGCAAGAGCAGTCGGCGCTCTTAACCGCTAGGCCATCTCTCCAGCCCTAAGTTTTCTAAAGTAAATTTGCTGAGGATAGGGGTGGAAGCTCCATTTTCAACAGGGAGAAGTAAACCTCCTATTTTCCTATTTAGAACCATTTTGTCCTTATAGGTAACCAAAGAAAAAAAATATATCTCAAAACAGATGGAATATTGAGGAATGAATAATAATAATGTCCATTGAATTTAGGGATGCAAAATCATGTGACTTTAATGAGGACACATTTTCAAAATATTTTTCTCACAGCAGAAGCCAGGTAAAACGAGAGCCTCATGTACACTCTGTTCTTATTCTGCCCTGTAGTCTCCTGCACCTATTTCATATTGGCATCATGCAGCTGAAGACAAAGATTAAGGACCTGGTTTACTGTGGCACACAGCTGAGTGGAGCTTAACTTCTTAAACAGCAGCTTATGATGCCAATGGTGATAAATGTAGGGGGCTGCAAAAATTGGCAATAATAAAAGACAACTAAAAGTTAACTCAAATTAACTATGTTTCTGGCAGTGTTTGACTATGTTGGTTGCATCATGCAATGCCACTGCAGCCTTGGCTCAGAACGAACACATGCAGCTTGCAATGCATATGACTTCATACTTTGCAGCATCAATGAACTTTTGCTTGAAAGACCTTGGCTCAGTTGAAAGACTTCATGCTGTGAAACTGCAGTTTTTTTACTGTATATACAAATATCTCTGCTCTTATGAAAACAATATAATTACGGAAAACAAAGACATTTAATATTTTCCTGCTGTCATTCTTAAGCATGCAATTATCAAATTAGTGCCAAACCTTTGGATCATATTGTTTAGGAATGTTTGGTTTTAAAACTTGCTGTTTGAGTTACTGACTTGAGGTTACAAATCATTAAATGAATTCTGGCTCCAGATTAGAACAGAATTCTCAATAATCTTTAAAATGGCCCCACTGTATTTCTGCTGTTTTGTACTAGGATTTTAGGCAAAGCAGTATTGTTATCATTAAGAATTAGAAAATAAAACTATTGAACAACTCTGACAAACACTGACGCTATCTTGCCAACATTAAATTCTTTATTTACAGAGTGAGTTCCAGGACAGTTGGGACTACAGGGAAACCCGGTCTCGAAAAGACCAAAAAAAAAAAAAAAAAAAAAAAAAAAAAAAAAAAAAGAAAAAGTGAGCACACCATATATTTCATTAGAATGTAAATCTGCTTTCATCTTTAGTATGTTGTGAAATCATTTTAAGATAAATTCCCTTATTATTTATTATCAGTAACTATTTGACCTGGTTTCCTGATTTACATACCTATATGCCCAAACTTGCATAAAAATTTCTGTAAAGGGGTTCTAGGTAGGAAATGTTTAAGAAGTTGTGAAGTAGAGAATATAGAGTTTTTTTATTATATATATAAATATATGTCTTGAGTCTCAAGACTCCCATAGTAACTCCCTCCTGGTTTTGCTTTTGTTCTGCTTTTTTTTTGCTTTTTGCTTTTTTATTTATTTTTTATATATATTTTGTACAAGATTATCAAATCTAGACCCGTGTCCCCCACCCCATCCCCCCACCCCCCAGAGCTCATGCATTCTGCCAAACATGCTTCTCATCTCTTTCTCAGTCTTTCTTGATATTTCTACCATGGGAAATTGACTGTTTTTTGAGCAGAAGTTCAGTTTCAGTCAGTTCTTGTATGCAGTCCTTTCATTGTTGTTTGTGTTGTTGTTTCCAATATGCTTTTGCTCTTCTGTATACTTCCTTGATGTCTCTTCTATTTCTTTATTTTTATTTTTATCTGTATGAATGTTTTTCCTGCATGTATGTGAGTGCACCTGTGTCATGCAGTGAATGTAGAGTCCAAACAGGGTGTTCGAGCCCCTAGAACTGGAATTCTGGATGACCGTTAGCTGTCATATGGAACCCTGGGAACTGAACCTGGGTTTTCTGCAAAAGTAGACAGTGCTCTTAACTGCTGAGTTGCTTCTCCAACTCTTTTTATAAAAATGTTTAACAAATATTTATTTTCTTTGAGAACTGCATGCAATGTATTTTGATCACTCTCACTCCCAACTCTTCCTCTGAATTCCCCTTAGATCCACCCACACCTCCCTACTCAGCCCTCCAATGGACTCCATTTTGTACTACTATCTATATACTTTTGGCCATGGGAAGAGAGACAGAGACACACAGAAACATAGAAACACAGAGAGAGGGCTGGTAGTCATCTCTTGTCAGCTATGACATGGTCCTTGGCAACACTGTCAGTCTCCACTATTCCCTGCTCCCTACTCCATAACTAATCATACCTCCTTCCTTCTTTGCCTGCACATCTACTCTTAACCTACCCCATGTTTTACTTTATATCTTTATTTATTACTTTATTTTTTATGCCTGCTTAGGCATCAAATCCACGAGGGCGTACAATATGTGGCTAGTCAAGTATTCTACCACAGCTAAAACACATCCCCTGCCCAACCTTCTAATTTATATTTCATTAGCATCTTTTTTTTATGTGTTTTAGATATTTATTGATTTTCTTTTTTGTTTTTGTTTTTGTTTCCTAATATTCAACACACTCCCAAATACTTGGACAAAGCTCAAGGGGACCGTGCACAAGGAAAATTACTTACAACTAGGTACTTGCACTAGCATCCACAATGAGGCGATAACCTTCATCATTTGTTTTTCTTGTCTGGGACAGTGTTACTTCACTCAGCAGAATGTCCTCTATCCAGCATTTTCCGCAAAAGCTATGATGTCATTGTCTTTACCAATGTGCTAGCACTTCATTGTGTAATGTAACCACAATTTTCTCTATTCCCTCATCAGTTGAGGGGCATTTGGGTTGGCTCCAGCCTCTTGCTAATGTGAAGAGAGCTGAAATAAACATGACGGTGCATGTATCTCTGCAGTGGGTAGGAGTCTTGTGGGTACATGCCAAGGATAGTATGGCTGGTTCGGTGGCAAGTTCATGCCAAGTCTTCCAAGAATTCTCCACACTGCTTTCCAAAGTGGCTGTAAGTTTTACATCCAACCAGCAGTGGATGGGTGTTCCTCTTTCCCACAACCTCTCAGCACTTGGTGTCCATTTGTTTTCCTTGATCCTAGCCAGTCTTATTGGAGTAAGATGATATCTTAAAGTGGTTTTGATTTGCATTTCCTTAATGTTTAGTGATGCTGACCACATCTTAAGATGTTTCTCACCATACTCTATTTCCTCACTTTTGAATCTCTGTTCAAAGATCTTTTCTCATCTATTGAGTGGGTCGTTGTTTTCTTTCTCCTTTGGTTTTGAGTAGTTTATATATTCTGGAAAATCAATGCTTGGTCAGAGTTCTGAGGTGAAGGTTTCCCACTCTGTGGGATTTCTTCTTCACTTCCTTGATTGATGTACAGAAGCATTTTAATTTAATGAGGTCCCATTTGTCAAGTGTCGACTTTAATTCTTGCACAGCTGCTGTCTGATTTAGGAAGTCTCCTCCTATCTTATATCTTGTAGGCTGCTACCAACTTTTTCTTCTATCCTCACAATTTTGGGGTTTCACATTGAGGTCTTTAATCCATCTGGGAGTTGACTTTTGTACAGGGTGAGAGGTAGGGGTTTAATTTCATTCTTCTAACAGTGGTGATCCAGTTTTGCCAACAAACTTGGTGAAGATGCGTGTCTTTTCTCCATTGTATCTCCTGGCCCCCTTATCAATATGAGATAGCTGAAATTATATTGCTCAAGTTTGGATCTTCAGTTTTGTTCCATTGGTCAACAGGACGTTTTTTTGTGCCAGTACCAGGCTGTTTATATAACTATAGCCCTGTAGATAATTTGAAGTCTGGTATAGAGATGCCCCTGTGTTGCTCTTTTCACTCAGGGTTGTTTTGGCTATTCAAGGGTCTTTTTGTTTTTCCAAATGAATTTAAGGACTTTTTTTCTAAGCCGTGAAAAACTCTTGGGGATTTTATGGGATTTGCAATAAATCTGTACAAGAGTTTGGTAGAAGGGACATTTTTACAATTTAAATTTCCCAATCCAGGAGCAATGAGAGGTTTTTTTTTCCATCTTTGATGCTTCTTCAATTTCTTTAAGGTTTAAAATTTTTATTGTAGAGATCTTGGTGTCTTTGGTTAGGTTTTTGTTCCTAGGTATTTTATTGTTTTTGAGGCTATTGTAAGGGGGAGGTCCCTTGAATTCCTTCTCAATTTGTTCATTGTTGGGTAAAGAAGGCTACTGATTTTTTCGGTTAATTTTGTATCCTGCCACTTTGCTGAAGCTGTTAATCATTTCTAGGAGATTTTTGTTGGAGTTTTTGTTTAGCATCCTAAGTAAACAACCATATCATCAGCAAAAGGGATATCTGGACTTCCTCTTTTCCAATTAGTGACTCCTTTATTTCCTTTTCTTGCCTATTGCCCTACCAAGTGATTCAAGGCACTATATTGAAGAGGAGCTGTGACAGGGGGCAGCCTTGCTAGATTTCCTACCTTTAAACGGAATGTTTTCTGTCATTTTTCCATTTAGGATGATAGTTGGTGTGGGTTTCTGATATAGGCTTTGATTTTATGAAGGAATGAGCCACCTATCCAATTCCCTCTAGGACTTTACAATGAGGGAGGGTGGATTTTGTCAAAGGCTTTTTCTGCATCATTGAGATGATGGTGTGGTTTTTGTCTTTCAGTCCATTTATATGCTTGATGATGTTTATTGATTTTCTATGTGAACCATCCTGCATCTTTGGTATGAATCCATCTTTGTCATGATGTATGATCTTCTTGATGTGAGTCTGTATGCGATTTGGCAGTATCCTATTTAGAATTTTGGCATCTGTGTTCATTAGGGAGATGGGTCTGTATTTCTCCTTTTTGGTTGTATCTTTGCCTGGTTTTGGTAATAGAGTGTGATGGGCTTCGGAGAAGGAATTTGGGAGAATTCCCTCTGATTGTACCTTTCAACAATTTCAGTATAATGGTTGTAGATCTTTTTGAAATGTTTTTATAGAATTCTGCTGCAAACCCATCTGGGCCTGGCTCTTTTTTTAGTTGGGAGGTTTCTTATTACATCTTCAATTTCTCATATTATGGGTCTGTTTAAGCTGTCAATCTCATTCTTGGTTGAGCTTTGGTGATCCCAGGATTTCAATATTCATCATTTCTTCTAGGTTTTCAAAATTTAGTAGAGCATAAGTTTTTTGAAGTATTCCCGTACGATTTTCTGGACTTTTCTTGTCTTTGTGATATTTCCCCTTTTCAAACATGATTTATTGATTTGGAATTGTTCCTTTCTTTCTTTGGTTAACTGGGCTAGAGGTCTGTCTATCTTGTTTATTCTTCAAAGAACCAACTTTGGATTCATGATTTTTTTGTATTGTTTTCTTTGTTTCTATTTCATTGATTTCTGGTCTGATTTTGTTATTTCTTCCTTCGTTGGGTTTAGGGTTCATCTGTAGTTGCCTCTCAAGTGCTTTACTGCAGTGTTAGATCATTCACTTGTGCTCTTCTCGTTTTGTTTCTAATGTAGGTAAACAAGCTATAACTTCCCTCTAGGACTGCTTTTAAGGTATCCCATAGTTTTTTTGTGTGGTATTGTCATTGTCATTCAGTCCAGGAATGCTTTTTTTTCTTCTTATCTCTTCCGTACCCATCCATTATTCAAGGTGCGTTGTTAGTCTCCATATGTTCTTGTAGGTAGGCTAGGCTTATCCTGAATTGATGTTGAGCCTTATTGCACTGTGGTCTGATAGAATGCAATGAATTTTCATTTTTTTTATTTGTGAGGTTTCTTCTGTGTCACAGTATGTGGTCGATTTTGGAAAATGTTCATGGGGGTGCTCAGTAGAAAGTGTATTCTCTGGTATTAGCGTGGACTTATTTGGTAGAGGTCTATGAGGTCCATGTTGGTGTATCATATCGTTCAGTTCAGATGTCTCTCTGTTTATTCTTTGTCCTGTTGACCTATACAAGGGACTCAGGGTGTACTGAAGTCCCCTACTATGAGTGTACTGGGGTTAGTGTGTGACTTGTGGTCCTGGAGAGTTGTCTTTATAAAGTTTGGTGCACCAGAGCGGGGCAATATATTCATAATTGTGAAATCTTCTTAGTGAAGAGTTCCTTTGATAAAAATGTAATGGCCTTCTTTGTTTCTTCTGATTTCTTTTACTTTAAATCATTTTTGTCTGATATAAAAATATGCAACCCTGTTCTTTTTGGTACCATTTGCTTGGAATATTTTGTTCCATCCTTTCACGTTAAGGTGGTACTGTTTTCGTGATGTAAGATGTGTTTTCTTGAGACAGCATATCGATGGGGCTCTTTTTCCTAATCCAATCTCCCAGTCTATTGTCTTTTGATTGGGGAATTTAGTCCATTAATATTTAAGGTTATGACTGACAGGTTTTGTGTTCTTTTGCATTATTATCCATTGCTGTTTTGTGTTTGGTTTCTACTTCTGCAGTTATGGTTTATTGATTTCCTCTTTTCTAGGTGCCTGGGGATGGTGTGTCCTTTCTTCTGTCTTTGAATTGCTTCAAGCATCTCTGAAGGGTTGGTTTTCTGGACATGATTCATTCTATCATCGTGTTAGTCATGGAAAGATTTTTTCTCTCTCCCTCAAACTACAATCGACATTTTTTGCTGGTTAAGTAACTGGTTGGCATCTAGTTGTCCTTTAACACTGGGAATGCTTTGCTCCACGTTCATTTGCTTTCATAGTTTGCACGGAGAAGTCAATTGTAATTCTGATAGGTTTCCCCTTATAGGTCACTTGTTTTTCTCTTGTGGCTTTCAGGATTTTGTCTTTGTTTTGGGTGTCTAGCATTTTAACTATGATGTGGTGTGGAGAGCTTCATTTCTGATCTCGTTTGTTTGGAGTTCTATGTGCTTCTTGTATTTGTATTCGTTTGTCTTTTCCTATGATGCAGAGGTTTGATCTTTTCATAGTGTCCCACAGTTCCTGGTTGTCCCAATTTTGTGTATTTTTAAATTTTTCATAATCTTTACTTGAGGTTTTTAGTTGTTCTGTGTTATCTTCCAGGTCTGATATTCTTTGTTCTGCTTTCTCCATTCTGCTTCTGAGGCTTTTTCCATTCCTATCATCTTGATTGGATGAGCGTTTGGTTTCCTTTTTCATTTCCTCTTTTGATTTCTTTAGTATTTCTACTTCCTTTTGGAGCTTCTCAATCTCTTCTCGTAGTTCTTTGCTTCGCTGGCTGGTTTCCTTATCTTTTTCAGCATGGGATCTTTTCAGTGTTTCCACTTCCTTCTGGATTTTGTCATTCTCTCTCTCTAGGTCCTTCTTGAGTTCTTCATTCTCTTTTCTTAATTCTTTGATTTGCTCTTTATAATCTTGTACTTCTTTAAGTATATTCACAATTGTACTTCTGCTATCTGTGTCTTGGGCCATCCCCAGGTGGATTCCACTGTAGGAATCTTCCACAGGGTTGGTAGAGCTTGGTGTGGGATTATCCTGCACCTTTCCCATGTTGTCTCTTCTTCGTATCCCTGGCATATGGGCTTCTCCTTGCCTGTATTCCAATGTGAATCCCAAATGCCTCTTCACTGTATTGAGGGCTTGCTTTGCTTGCCTCCTTCAGATGCCTTCATTGTTTGTTTGATTGATGTGTTCTTTTCCTTTACTCCTTGCTTATGGAGTTTTGACTTCTCTAAGCTTTAGGTTTTCTATTGCAAGTTCAACTCACTCATCCCTTTCTGTTCTGACAATTCTCCAAAGAATACACTTGGACACTCCTTCCTTCGGTAATCCCAGTTGTGGGGGGTGCTCTTTAGCCCCGGTACCTGTGCTTCAGGTAGTCTTGGGAGATCTCTGATCTCAAGAGTCACACAGACCCACCTTTTATACCAGCTGGGAGGATAACTCTGCCCCCACAGCCACAAAAGCCAATCAAGCCAAAGGCAACTAGATTAAATCAAACAACAATCCACCTTGTTGAAGCACCCAGCTCCTACCTACCTGTGCTTCAGGCAGTCTTGGGAGATCTTCCTTCATTAACTTCTTAAGGGCATTTGTTCCCTTCATCTTGGTTAAATGTCTTCCTAAGTATTCTTTAGTAAATCTGTCCCCCTCCATCATAACATTTGTCCTATTATTATTATCTATAATTCTCCTTCCTAGATAGTAAAACAGAAAGATATTTTTGTGTTCCTATTATCTCCCTAGTTCCAATAGCAATCTTAGTTTTAAACTTGAAAATCAAAAGGTATGTGAGAAGGAAGGAAGGAAGGAAGGAAGGAAGGAAGGAAGGAAGGAAGGAAAGAAGGGAGGGAGGGAGGAACGAAGGAAGGAAAGAAGGGAGGGAAGGAAGGAGGGACAGTCAGGACTGAAACTCATAATAAGGGAACTTCTTATTTGTTCTCTTCCAGCTGGCCTGGAATTCACCATGTACACCAGGCTGGCCTCATTCTCAAGGAGATCTGCCTGTCTCTGCCTCCTGCATGCTGGGATCAAAGGTGTATGCCACCATGCCCAACTTAATAAGGGAAATGTTTTAAAAAGTACAGATTCTTCCGATAAGAGAGGGACAAGGAAGGGGTATAAATTTGTCTAAGAAATTTTGTATGGAATGCATAACACTTCAATAAAAATGAAAAAAAAAATCTGATGGGTAGTTTTATGGAGGTATGGGGGGGTCTAAATTTGATAAAAATGTATTATATGAAAGGCACAAAAGTCAATGAAAATTTGGAGAAAAGGTAAAATAAAAAAAGTAGCGAAAAAAATGCAGGATTCTGTATTAACTAAGAGTTTGCAAGAATGGCTCAAAATTTAAATGGCAAAGGAAAGTGAGCAAGCTGTGCTCTACCTGCAGGGAAATAGGTCTTGCTTGCTTGAGCTTGAAGTTAGAGATAGCATTCAATACATTAAAATTTCCTTGAGAAATATACATTTATTAATGAGAAAATGGTCTTATATACCTGGGAATATGATTTGGTGGTGAGATGTGATAAGCTGTGAATTAAACTACAAGAATTCATGTCTTGGATGTTTTCCACAGTGTGATAAGGGGGTGCCATCTTGACAGTAGGTAGGATTCAGCCTATGAAATAAGAACTTTTAAATACCCATATAGAAATCTCCTTTCTATATTTCTCCTTCTTACAGATTTAGTGCAAAATAGAGAATAAAATTTTAGAAATTTTAACTTCCTTTTTTTAAACTTTATATTTTTATGAAACAATTTTATTGTGTTTCCTCTTACTTAGCCAGCTATAAAGCCTCACATATGAGATCTGGAAACATCAAGGGGCATTTCTATGCCATCTAGCAGCTGGGCACCAGTCTCAATACCCTCATCACTGTAGTTTCCTCCTACTTTTCCAAAGGAAATTTCTCCATAAAACAACTGCTAGCACAGTGGATATTTAGATATTTTCTCTCCTGTTAGAGAAGATCTTCTAATTTTTGAAACAACATGTCAACATGTTAGGTATGTAAATTCAATAAACAGTACTTCCTGCAAACAGAATGAAAAATAGTTTATTCTGAACCAAATTCAAATGACAACAGAACATAGATTGAGATACCTCTGAATGACATGTTCCACTGTAGAAGAGGTTATATGAACTTTATGGGACAAAAGAAAGTAATAAATAATGGTGGAGAAAACAGGTGGGGAAATATACTGGTGGGGAAAATAAGGTAAACAGTTTCCATCACAGTGGGGAAATCTCTTCAACAGTTTTGTTTTGTTTTGTTTTGTTTTTCTATTTGAGACAGGGTTTCCCTGTAGCCCCAGCTGGCCTGGTTGGAACTCCCTCTGCAGACCAGGCTGGCCTTGAACTCACAGAGGTCTGCCTGCCTCTGACTCACCAGTGCTGGGATTAAAGGGATGCACCACCACCCTTGGCTCTTCCATAGTTTTTCTTTTTTTTAATTTTCATTTTTTGTTGATGCTTTGTGCATTTCATACATCATTTTCCAATTCAGTTCAGGCATATTTCCCTTTCCCTTCCCCCCCCACCCCATCCCAGATCATGCATTCTGCCATAACTGTCCTGCATCTTTCCATAGGTTTTAAACATTATCATAGTATGTTGGATATCAGTCTTCTATGTAATTTACCTAAATATTTACCTAATGGTCTCAAAGTTGATGTGGCACAGGTGTGTAGCAAATGACTATTAATGAGATTAACAAAAATTTTGGTATTTTTTGCTATCCATTTGCAATATTCTATCTTCCCATAATCATGACGTTGTAGTCAGCCTATCTGCAGAATATTCAACACAGATGTGGCTTCTTCAGAGAATTTTAGTTCACAGGGAGGTATTGCTTAGCCAAGTACAAGCACCTGGAGGGAGAAAGGGAGAAAGGGAGGAAGGGAAGGAAGGAAGGAAGGAAGGAAGGAAGGAAGGAAGGAGGGAGGGAGGGAGGCAAGCAGGGAAGGAAACAGAAAGGAAGAGAGGATAGAAGGGGAAAGAGAGGAAAAGAGGGAGGAGGGTGGAAAATTGTGAGAATTAAAGTGGCAGTTTGAAAGCGACTATTTCTTGACATCACATAAAAATAAAAAGTCATTTATCAAGTTAGGTTCTTTTCTTCCACCCAGGGTAATCGCTATAGACAGTATGCTTGTTTACACCTAATATTTTAAAGTCTTCCCTTAAGAGTACATACAAGAAAGATGAGGTTATTGTTAATATCATTGTTTTAAGATTTACCTGGGTCCATTTTGCTTTCTGGTTAACTGTGTGGGTAGGAGATAGTATTTTCTGCAAGTATTACATGTAAATTTTGTCTTTTTAAATACTTAGAATTACTTTCCTGAAACTCACTGTTAAAACAAAGTACTAGTTTTCTACTTCAATCCACGCAGTGTACTTTCTCTTTTACTTGGAATTTGAGGCAAAGAGCTTTTCTCTGTGTCCCTCTGTCTCTCTCTTTTAGAGCTTCCATTCTAGTTAGTTATGAAAGCACATTATGCCACTGACTATCAGACATGGCAGATTGTTAGAGCTTTGTGAATAGATTTGCCATTTTTTGTTTAGGTTGCTGACTCAGGAAATTGACATTCTACAGTTGTGCTTTTAAAAGTATTTGCTGTGACTTCATTTTTTTCCCTCCTCTGACAGTTGAAGCAGAAAGGTGGATTAGCTTTCTTGATTCCAATTATCTCCCCTGTAGTATATTGCTGATATGCTCTTGTGTCAGATAAGTTATGTGAAGAAAAAGAAAATGTCACCTGGCAAATGTGACAGTGTTTGAGGGAAAGTGTGAAAGGTATTTCTTGTCATTGATAACTCTCCAAGAACTTTTTTTAAAGAAAGAATTCTTTTGAAATATTTTGAATTGGATAAGGTTTTTTTCTGCCAAATTTACTGAAAGATTACCATGCAAATGTCAACTTTTGTTTTTAGAAAAGATATATGTATATATATATATTGAGAAATTCAGAAGAGTGTTCAAATTGACTCATTCTGTTCTTGAGAGTTATATGAAAAGTGTTCATAGACACAAAACCTTTTATTTTTTGTTTTTTTGTTTGTGTTTTTTTCTAATATTTAGGTGATTGGCCTTGTCTCAGAAAGAGGATGTTGTCATTGCTGCAGGGGGGAGAGATATGAGGCTATAGTAGAATATCATCTGGTAAAAGTTCGATGTCTGTGCCATTGTACTTGATCTTGTGTTTCTGGATGCTAAAAGTTCATATCTCTGTACTCAGTCATAGACTATTGATTAAACACACCTGCTTGGATTATAACAGCTTTTGACGTTGAATTTAGTTTTCTTGAATTGCATGCTTCTTTAATAATCATTCACTATTATTATTCAATATTTGACTTTCCTATCTCCTTGTTAAACAATCTATATCCTTTTTGTCATATGGAAAAGTTTGTTATATTTAAAAATACTATTACTGGGGCAAGAGAGATGGCTCAGTGGTTAAAAGCACTGACTGCTCTTGCAGAGGACCCAGGTTCAATTTCCAGGTCTTACATGGTCACTAACAACTGTCCGTAACTCCAGTTCCAGGGGAAACTGATGCCTTCTGACTTCCACAGGCATTGAATGACACAGATGCACTTATACACATGCAGACATATATATATATATAATATATAATATAGATATATAATATATATAAAATTAAAATGCTATCTAATTATTATTGTTTGAGACTTTTGTACGCTCATTGGCAGTGGACCATTATCCCTATTTCTGAGGCAAAAATATATCTCTCAACACTTTCTGGATGAGTAGAGGATGCTCACAGAAGTAGGATTTAAAAGGAAATGAACATTCCTCAATATAAGAAAGGCCATATACAACAAACCCACAGCGAACATCATGCCCTTAAAGGCAGGAACCCAGCAAGGCTACCCCCTATCGCCACTCCTCTTCAATATAGGGCTTGAAACATTAGCTAGGACAATAAGGCAAGAAAGAGAAATTAAAGGAGCACTGAATGAAAAAGAGAAAGTCAAACTATCCTTTTTTTTGTAGATGATATGTATAGCTTTACCTAAGGGATGTTAAAAACTCCACAAGAAAACTCCTACGAAATTATATTCAAGTAAAGTGGAAGGATACAAAATTAACCTAGAAAAATCAGTAGCCTCCTGTGCACCAAACAACAAAGCAACTGGAGAAGGACAATTATCAAGGAGAACGGCTATCCCACTCACAGTAGGCCCCGCCTCACAAAAAAAAATTACCCAGGAACAAACCTATCCAAAGACACCAAAGATCTATACTACAAAAATTTTAAAACCCTGAAGGAGATTGAAGATGACATCAAAATATGGAAAAACTCCCATGCTCATGGACTGGAAAAATTAATATAGTAAAAATGTCCATTCTACCCAAATTAATATACAGATTCAATGGAATCCCAATTAAAATCCCCATGAGATTATTTACATTTAGGAAAAACAAATCCTTAAATTTGTATGGAAAAAACAAAAAACCCCAAATAGCTAAAGCAACCCTGTGAAAAACACAATACAGGTCGGATCACCTTACCAGACTTCAAGCTATATTACAGGGCTACAGTCATAAAGACAGCCTAGTACTGGCACAAAAACAGACCTGTAGACCAATGGAACAAAACTGAAGATCCAAACTTGAGCTCATACAATTTCAGCCAACTCATATTCGATAAAGGGGTCAAAAAAGTTCATTGGAAGAAAGACAGCATCTTCAGCAAATGGTGCTGGCAAAACTGGATCACCATTTGTAGAAGGAAAAAATTAAACCTGTACCTCTCACCCTGTATAAAAATCAACTTGAAGTGGATCAAAAACCTCAGTGTGAAACCTGAAACTCTGAAGATGATAGAAGAAAATATTGGTAGCAATCTCCAAGACATGGGAGTAGGAAAAGACTTTCTAAATCAAACATCAGCTGCACAGGAAATAAGGCCAACAGCTGACAAATGGGACCTCATCAAACTCAAAAGCTTCTGTACTGCAAAAGAAACAATCAAGGAAGTAAAGAGAAAACCCACAGAGTGGGAGGAAACCTTCACCACTGATACATCTGACAGAGCATTAACATCCAGAATACATAAACTGCTCAAAAAACAAACAAGTAAGAAAACAACTGAACCATTCAAAAAATGGAGTAAAGAACTGAACAGAGACTTCAGTAGTGAGGACGTAAAGATGGCTGAGAAACATCTTAAAAAGTGTTCAACATTGGGGCTGGAGAGATGGCTCAGTGGTTAAGAGCACTGACTGCTCTTGCAGAGGACCTGGGTTCTATTCCCAGCACCCACATAGAAGTTAAGAGCCATCTTCAACTCCAGTTCCAGGGCAATCGGACGCTGTCTTCTGACCTCTGCAGCATTGCATGACATGGGTGCACCAACTTACATGCAGACAGTACATTCATACACATAAATTCATTAATTAATTAAAAAATTTCAACATCATTAATAATTAAGGAAATGCAAATTAAAACCACTCTCAGATATCATCTCACTCCAATAAGACTGGCTAAGATCAAGAAAACAAAAGACACCAAATGTTGGAGAGGTTGTGAGGAAAAGGGAACACTCATCCACTGCTGGTGGGAATGTAAACTCGTACAACCACTCTGGAAAGCAGTGTGGAGAACCCTTAAAAGACCCAGTCATACCACTCCTGGGTATATACCCACAAGACTCATCCTACCACAAAGATACATGCCCATCTATGTTTATTGCAGGTCTCTTCACAATAGCGAAGAGCTGGAACCAATGCAAATGCCTCTCAACAGATCAGTGGATAACAAAAATTTGTGCATCTACACAGTAAAGAAAGATGACATCATGAACTTTACAGGTAAATGGATGGAACTAGAAGCCATTGTGCTAAGTGAAGTAACACAGTCCCAAGAAAACAAAGGGGGAATGATTTCCCTCATTTATAGATGTTAGCACCAAATCCCCAGTTGAAATGCAAGTTGAGCAACATTATTGTTATATTTCTTTTTATCTGAAAGCAACTGAATTTCTTAATGGGCTCCAGAATTAACTTACCATTTATTTTCAGATATGGTAATTAACATATATAGGTGGAAGGTGTATATTCATATTTTAAAGTAATATAAAATTAAGAGGAAAATGTGAATTCCTAAACATATTTTGGAGTTAACATACAATTTATTCCTGGAGGACAGAATTCTGGTACATATATGATGTTTATATAGGCTTATTTTGGAGTAATACAAATAGGAGGGAACAACAGCATAAGGACTGGGTCAAAGAATGGCTTGCAGAGAAAAACTTTAAAAAGACTGAGAGAAAGATACAGGACATATATGGCAGGATGCATGAACTGGAAAGTGGAATATGTCGAAATTGAACTGAAAAATGATGTATGAAATACACAAAACATCAATAAAGGTATTATATTAAAAGATAAAAGGAAACTCAACCCTTTGTCTGAACTAGGCAGAAAGTGACAGCTGAGTGTTAGGTTTGAGTTTTTTTGTCTTGAAGAGTACAACACCATGTCTTTTTAGGATGTTACAGTATAATTAGAAAAGAAAACTATAAAAAGTTTATTCGTTTAAGATTGGTCTCTCTTAATTTTTTCCCAGAAGAGAAACTCAAGTCATAGTTTCTGAAATCTCACCGGGGAATCGCAACTTTACTAGGAAGACTGAATACTGCTTGTTGATGTTTCTGGTGCAAAAAAAAAAAAAATCAGCACTAGATTGGTTGGTTTTTTCTCTTTATTGGCAGAAAAATTCTTGTAAATTTAAATAACGTTATATTCCATGTCTCGTCGAGTTGATTACCAGCATTTCAATGAAAATGCAACATTCTCAGTGAGAGTTCCTGTCTTGCCTTCCTTTTAGTATTTATTTGGTCTATAACAATTAAATAGAGATGAATCAGCTCCTTTGGTTCTCAATTTCCTCCGGCTTAGTAATTGAGCATTGCCAGAATAAGAAAGCTCCCCTAATCACTCACAAGATGTCTTCCCATTTGCCACCCAATCTCCTCAGTCTAATGAGCAATCAGCAGAGCATTTACTGGCCATGCAGAGGCTATATGGAAATTTTATTGCTCTAGGTTTAGTGAACAAAAAGGGAAATCATGCCAATGAGTAAAAAGAGGAAAACAGCAAGAAAACCAGCAGTATTTCCTTTAATCTTAGAAAAAGACACAAGAAGAAATAATATGGATAAATAGAAAAGGGAAGGAAAGCTTTCCAAAAAAAAAAAAAAATGAACAGCCGCCAACAAGATTTTCTATAGGGGTTGTAATCATTCCCCCTAAATATAACCTTCTGTGTCCTTCACAAACACAACTTGCGCTTTGAATAACCAGCTTTGATCTCCAAGATGAATTAGAAGAACACTTGGGATACATGAAAACAGACAGTTAGCTACAGGGAGATGGATGACACCTCAAACTTGCAAATATGTGGCTCTTCTCAGGGTTAACTGCTGCATTAATGGTACTTTGAGTTTCCCTGGTTTTTCCTTCAAGAAATTTGAATGCATAGAAAATCAACTGAGCTGAATTAGAGAGACAGATGAGGGAGAAAGCCATATTGAAATAATACTCAAAAATATATGTGTTTGGGAGTGTCTGATAGCGAGGCTCATACATTGAATCTCCACAGAAATATTGGTTAGCATTCTGCCTGTGTTAAAAGCAATAGACTACCTGGAAAGATGGCTTAGCAGTAAAGAACACTTGCTTCCCGATCATCAGGACTGAAGTTGGCTCCAAGAGATCCAATGTCCTCTTCTGGCCCCTGTAGGCACTTCTACACACATGTGAACATATACTCACAGAAACATATACTCAGTGACACACACACACACACACACACACACACACAAACACAATCTTTTTTAAGTTGATTTTTTTTCAAGAAATAGAAAGCTAGACTTATCTGAAACTTCATGTGTTAGAAATAATCTGAGGTCCAAGTACGCCACCAATACCACTCAAAGAACACGTGAACAAAAGTAACTCAGTAAGGTAGCTTACCTTTGCAAACTGGTGCATTATGTGGTTAGTCAGATCCAGCAAGCACAGGACCCAGAGCTTGATAAATTATTCTTAATGCAAAAGTATTTTATTTTGTTTTTTTCCCATTGCCTGGAGTCTGACCTCCCAGTCTTTCCCATTTGGCTAGTTTAAAAGAGTCAGAATGAAGGAAGGGGGAAGAGCTGCAGTACTCCAGGCATCAAGTTCAGGTAGTCGTCAGGCCTTCCTTAAACAAGTCTTACAAGGGTGTCATAAGCCAAGTTTTACAGGGATAGAAAGAAAGGACAATATTTAATGTTTCTTACAGAGTGATCTAAATAATCTAACATTTGATGTGACTCAAATTTTATAGAATCTAGTTCAATCATCAAGTAGAAATTTGTTTATTTTCTGAAATTAGCCTTGTAGAATCCATATTTGCTTATAAAATGTGAGACTCAATGGGACTTTACTCTCTGCAGCTGTCAGTGTTTCTTGTGTGTTTATTAGACCAGAATATGCATGACGTTTCACCTAAAGTCAGCCCACCACTGAGTTCATATCTTCCTTACTGAATTATATTTAATAAGGAGAAAAATTAGCCAACTTCACCAAAATATTACTTTTTGGTTTACAAGAGTTCTTTTATTTCATTTTCAGTGTTTATTAAAATCAAAATCACAATGAAATACATTCATCATTTCATGTATACAAGTTCTGAATTTACATAGTCAACTTTCAAAATACTTGGATATGGGCCTGGGGAGATGGTTTCACTGGTAAATGCATTTCCTGTGTAAGAATGAGGATGTGAGTTTAAATCTCTAGTACCCACATAAAAGCTGGGCATGGCTGGGCTTGCAAATAACCCTAGTATTGTGGGGCACAGACTGGCAGACCCCCTGAGCTTGATGGCCAGGCAGCCTAGCCAAAAGTGTGAGAGACCTTGTCTCTGTGGAATAAGAAGAGAGCAATACAGGAAGGAAACCAAGGTCCAGCTTCTTCATATGTGTACAAGAGTACACATACTCCACATACACCACACAATCACACACACCTACATATACCCATATACATACACACCACAAACATACACCTAATTACATACACACACTACATACATACCACACAAAAAATAGAAAAAGAAACCCTATTACATCTGTTCTAAATATTTACATACATTTTTCTTATCATTATTCCTCAAATAATTTCAGTCTACCAACTATCTACAAAGTCTTTACGTTGTGTTAGGCATTACACAATAAATAATCCACAAATGATACGATATAGATAGATTATGTTCAAATACTATGCCATTCAAATAAGTAACATGAACAACACTGGGTTTGGTATTCAGTCCTTCTGTGGATACCAAGAGCAATTCAGTATTTCCTGATTGTGATACGGTTGTCAGTAAGCATCACTCACAGCTGCCCAAGGCTGTGTGAACTGGTGAAAAGAAGATGAAAGAACCATGATCTATGAACTGGATGAACTGCTAAAACATTCATGAATTATGAAGAGTGATTAACTTATATTCAGGGAGAATATTCCAAACATAAAATAATAATGAGAAAATACTTGGCGAGCAGCATATTGTAAGAACAGTTGACAACTACCAAGAAACATGAGTGTTCAGCATCTAGCTGCAAAACAATGGACCCATTCTTTCTTTGACATTATTGATTCCCCTCCCCACCCCCATGTCTTATGTCTTAAACACTGTTCTAGGTCTAGATCAAACAGCTATGAAGAAGCAAACAAGACACCTGCTTTAGGAAGTCTCGTGTCTTCCAAGGTGAAAGAGGAAGTCATCATGACAAATATAGCAACAGAATCATTTCAGACTAAGGAGTAGGGTAAGGCTGCAGACTGAGGTAGGTGTTCACTGAGACTCTCTGAGGTAGGAACTTTGAAATGGGACCTGAATATTGTGGTGGCACCATGCACACACACACACACACACACACACACACACACACACACACAAAAAAAAAAAAAAAAAAAGATCTGATCTTTGCAATGAATTATTCACTAGTTTAGCTGGCCCGTAGTAATTGCAATCAACTCTGTAAGATTTCAAAATGACACACTACTGAAGCATTTCTGAGAGTTCTGGTAATTTCCATGGAAATCTTACATTAAACATGACACAGTGCATGTGCTATGAAGTCCTTAAAATTTTTATGAACTCCATCTAGTCACCCTTATATTTGACTTTGTATTTCTTTTGTTAAGATAATCACCTTCCTGTTTGGTCTTTCAGTATTAATTATTGTTCTTCCCAAGTACTTAGAATGAGGATTAACTTGAAAAAAATATTTTTAACTATGCTAAAAGTTTTCTCTAGACAAAGCATATACCAACTGTTTCTCTTGGCAGGGATAAATATATTTTCCTGTCAGAGATTCAAAAATAATTTCATGTTACTTGGTATTAGCTTTCAGATACCAGAGCTCTATCTGAAACAGTAACTAAAATACCATATTTTTACTCTCAGATCACTTATATACTAAATAATTTCCTTATAATAATTGTACTCATTTATGTAAATTACCCTTACATGTAGGCAGGGTAGATGTTCATCAGTAATTCTGAGAACAGCAGTCAAAATTGTATCCTTATCTTGGTTTTAGCATTGCCTAAATTCTTACAAGTTACATTTAACCATTATTTAACTTAAATCATGGTCGGTCTCACCCTCACCTAGGTGAGACTGTAAGCCATCATTCATCCTCTGGAACAAATGAATATCACTGCTTTCATGGAATCCAGCACTGAAGAAGGAACAATAGCGGGGGGCTATTGTGTTTAAGACAGGAAGTGAAATGAAACAGATTTGGAAGACCTGAAAGTTAGTCACACCAAAGACAGAAACCTCTGGACAACAGGAACAATGTGTTGTCAAAATAAACATATATTCCCACTATTTTCTGTGCTATTATATTTCTCCTAAATTAAAGTGTTGACACATGAAATTATTTTTTTTAATTTAATTTTTTTTATTGATGCTTTGTGCATTTCATACATCATTTTCCAATTCAGATCAGGCATTTTTCCCTTTCCCTTAATTATTAACATTTCTGTGTTTATGCTATTCACTTAATGTTACTAGAATTTCTTGAAGATACAAATATAGATATATACATATATGTATTCCCCACGATAAACATTATATATGTATACATATACCTGATGTCCTCTTCTATCTATGAAACATGAATTAGCATGTCCTTTGCTCTAGGGGTTTATAATTTAGTAGAAAAATGAGCAACTGTTGAAACTGCTGTTAGAAGACAATATCCCATTGGGTCTGCAACACTTCTTTATGGCATTGGAGCTGAGGTGCTGACTTATTTGTCTTGGTTAGTGGCTATCAACATGTTTTAGACACTTTCAAAGACAATTTAAATAAAATCAATTGGAAGATAGGAAAGGACATTGCTTCTTGAGCAAAGGACAGGTTTGTATACTTTTTTACTATAATAACTCTGCTTGGATTTCAGTACGGTTTGACTATATTCCCAAAGATTTCATGGACTGGAAAATTTGTTCCAAGTATGAAAGTGTTGAAAGTGGGAGGAATTTTAAAAGGAAGATTGAAGAGGCTATTTGGATGCTGAGGCATCACCTTTGGACTGGATCATTGCTGGTGTCTTGGAGTGAGTCCTCATGAATATGAGTTGTTATGAAGTGAGGCTACCCTATGTCTTTGACCCCCTTCTGAAAATAGCTGCTTTCTTTAGGAAAGACCTCACCAGACATCATACAGAGAGAACTGTCAGATCTTGGACTTTTGCCAACAACACTATAAGATAAACTTTTCATTTATACATTATCCAGTGACAAGTATTTCACTATGTATATTAGTCATTTTTCTGCTGCTGTGATAAACCACCATGACCAAGGGAATTTATAAAAAGAAGAGTTTATTTGAGCTTACAATTGATGGTTCCAGAGAATCAGAGTCCATTGTGGCGGGAAGCATGGTAGCCAGGGCTGGATCAGAAAGCCGAGGGTCACATCCTGCAATGAGCACAGGAAGCAGAGAGAGGGAGAGTGGAGACCTCAAGGCTTGTTAAATTCACTAAGCCTGCCCCCAATGACGTACTTCCTCCAGCACGGCCACGCCTTGTAAGACCTCCCAGAGCAGTGCCACCAACTGAGGACAAAAATGTCTGAATACTTAAAGCCTATGGGGGACACTCTCATTCAAACCACCACACTATGGGAGCAGAGTAGTGAACTAATGTAGTTTCTCTCTGGTGCAAAATTCAAACAAGCTATAAAGGACCTGGGTACCCTGGGCACCAGCTTCCATCCATGAAACAATTCACTGCTTAGGCTGGCATCATTTGGTCTTTTGATTTTACCCTATAGGAAGTAGAAGTAACTGCAAATAATGATATCCCTACAATTGCTATATTTATGTGTTCTTAAACCCTTCATCTTTGACTTGGGAATTTTGTGTCTTTGGCTAGCATTCATCAATTTGTTAAACAAATGTATTAGCTTATACTTGGAATAAGTCTCAGATCCTTCACAATTCTTTTTAAAACATCTATCTATCTATCCATCCATCTATCATCTATCTATCATCTATCTTAGTGTGTGTGTGTGTGTGTGTGTGTGTGTGTGTGTGTGTGTTGGGAAGGGAAGAGTAAAGATCAGAGGACAACTTTTGGTAATTGATTTTCTCCTTCTACCTTGGGATTCTGGGCGTCAAATTCAGGTCATTGGGATGGGTGATAAGAACCTTTACACACTGAGTCATTGAGTCATCATACTGGCTTCAAACCCTTGGCAATTCTTGACTAGCAATATATTACCCATGTTTGATTTTAAACACTATATAAGTGATCAAAGAGGTAAGCCATTAGTAGGAATATAAATAAATATCCATAAACATGTGTTTGAAAAGCATATAATCTTAAAGAACATATGGGAACAATTCAAAATTGGAATTTGAATACAGCCTTGAAGGAAGGGTAAGACATGTACAGTTGGGATTTCAGGGACTATCATTCCCAATGGTGGGAACACTATGAGTAAAATCTAGAGACATGTTTGGCAGAGAAAGTCTCCTTAATCTGGGGATTGCAGGCAGAGTTGGCAGAAAAGAAGGGGTGAAATTGAGCCTAAAAAACGGGACACCATGCAACTTGCTAGGGACTTGAAATACTGTGTAATTTTGTATTTTCTACATTAGAATTATTGGAAATTTATTTTATAAGAAAAAGTTTTATATTTAAGTACTTTGTACAGAAGAATTGGTTTTGATACTAAGAAAACATAATTTCTGCTTTTCAAAAATGAGGGTTAACGCCATCCTATTGTTTCTAGATAAAAGATGTTTGAGGTTTTTTTTTCTATTGCTTTAGGAACGAGAAGGCACACCCTTGAGCTAGCTTCGTATGTTCACAATGCTGTTCCCTATCAGCTTGGATGTGGGATAAAAGCATCACTAGGACTGTAAGACTTCAAGGCATCTCCTCCTGGTCCTACGTAATCTGTGACTCTAGAAAATGGTCAATATCTCAGTGGTCAGAAAAACATAACTTTCCTGTCTGAGTAGCCTTTCAGACCACTGAGTCTTATCCAAGGTGTACTCAAACATCTGGCACAGCATGCCTCCTCCACACACAAAAAATGAAATCGAGTTAAATATGCATATAATTCCTCAGAAAGACACTCTGAAAAATGTACTTTTCATCTCTTAAAGGCTCTAGTAAATGTCAGTGATTTAAAAGCACACTTCAATGTCATATCAAGGACCACAGTTCCTAGAAACAGACCATTTATAATCTGAAGAAAACAGTCAGAAATAAAATGTGGAATGTAACTTTTAAGATACCTTAGCTGTTGATACTTGATAGGATTGATGTTGAAAAGCTTGGCATTAATGACACTTACTACAGTAGCGCCACATGAAAACATCAAGGTCACTTCCTGAATGTTCTTTCACTATGTTGCTTTCCAAAAGTGTAAATATGACTGTCTAGAAGCTGCATTACAATGGTTTCATCATAAATTCAGAATGATGAATGCCTTTCAGACAGTTCTAAGTGTCTACAATGGGCTCTAATAATATTGAGGGAAATTTTTATGATGAATACAAATCACCCCTAAACCCCACAATACATCATGCTGAGTAATATCACAATAAGACTAAGAAAGAATTGAAGCTTTAAATAGGCACATGCTTTTATGTCCTTTGACTAGAATTTGTTTTCTTTTCACCCGGTCCTTCAATCTGACAATAAATGTTATTATGGAAAATGAGAAAATACCTAGACCATTTATTTTAAAACTTGATTCGTGAAAAAATAAAGTAAAACAATACACAGTGTCTATTATAAAATATTAACATTAAAATTTGTATTTGGATCCAGAATAATTATAATGCTTCATTCATGCTGCTTCAGAAAAGACTTTTTCCACATGCACTCTTATTTGAACTTTATAAAAATTTTCAGTAATAAATATTTCTATTTACTCAATGGACCAAAGATATTAGAATTATGCTTTAGACAGCTCACAGTTTAATAATGATAAAATCACAAGAACTCAGCTTTTTCGGAAATTATATGTTTGCATTACAGCTACTTAATATCCATCTCAATGAACTTGAGGGGCCACTGATCTTGTTAATATTACTGTATAAAAATGATTCCTAAACTTAAAAATCCCATTATATTTGTTCATAACTCTATGGATTGAGAGTCTTGGGAGGGCATAGCTATGTGATTCTCCCTGGAGTCCCTTATGCACTTGGGACCAAGATATTGGGAGGGGCTATGGTCCTCTGGGGACTCAGTTGGGATGACTGCATGGCAGCATTATAATGGCTACAGTAGAGATGGATTATAGGCTTAGAAAAAAGGGCCCACCCTGGAATTCCTCCAAGAAGGACTTCTCGGCTATGGTATCTCAGGACAGCAGGACTTTCTAATTTTTATAAGATCTGGTTTTCCTCAGAGAGAATGTCTTAAAATAGTATACAATTTTGTGGTCTAGACTGTGAAATGACTTGTAGCCTGTTCCATTATACTCAGTCAGATCATTCCCAAGCTCATGGCAATGTTAGGATTGTCAAATCATTTTTGTCCTTTCATTTTTTTAAGCACCAGGGGCACTTGTCCCCTCTGATTTCATTTCAAGCAATGTAACATTTATTAATATCTGACCTAAGTTTTGTTTTTCAAATAAAACTCAAAAGAACACTAAACGAATCAATTCTTTTATTTATTTTTTTGTTTTCTTGTTTTTATTTTATGTTCATAACTGTATTACTTGCATGTGTATGAGTGAATCCATGTTGTGCAGTGTCCATGGAGGTCAGAAAAAGGCATCTGATCCCTGGAATTGGAGTTACAGATGGTTGTTAGCTGCTATATGGGTGCCAGAAATCAAACCCAGGTCCTCTGCAGGAGCAGTTGGTGGCTTAACTGCAGAGCCATACCTCCAACTCCACTATTCAATTCTTTTAGAGGTGATATAAATGCTATGTGATTCTGTAAAGCAACATAAAGATAAGAAGACAATTTAGGGGCTGGAGAGATAGCCTAGCGGTTAAGAGCACCGACTGCTCTTGCAGAGGACCCGGGGTTGGATCCCCATCACCCACAAGGCAGCTAAGAACCGTCTGTAACTCCAATTCCAGGAGAATTCCAGTTCTGGGGGAGTCCGAGACCCTCTTCTGACCTCTGTGGCGTTGCACGACATGGGTGCATAAACCTGCATGCAGACAGTACACTCATACACATACAAAAATAAATTAAAAAGAAGACAATTTAATTTGCTTTTCTGTTCAAAATAAAATATTTTGATTAAAAATGCCATCTTAATATCAGCCATGTTCACACAAAAATAGTAACAGAAGAAAAAGTGGTGATTCTAAACAGAAGATAAAATAAGATTACCTTAATTGCCAAAGAAAGTCATCTCAGTACTTTCTATAAGGGAAACCAAATTCTCATGTTAGTAAGAAAAATAGTGAGGAAATGAGCATCTGTGAAGACCATCAAATTCTCACTACCACTTTATAAAACTAAGTGAGGAAGGCATAATTTGGCCTAATTTAAAATGTGTCTTCCAGTGGTGCACGCCTTTCATCCTAGCACTTGGGAGGCAGAGGCAGGCAGATCTCTGAGTTCAAGGCCTGCCTGTTTTATGTAATCCTGTGGTGTGTTCTATCATATAGGAATACTAATATTTATATTCTAGAAAAAAAGAGAGAGTGTAAAGCTATACTTCCTTTTACCTGCATTCAACTTTACTGTTAAAATGTGAATCTCTAAATGTGCTTTGGATTTAACCTATAGTTTATTTTCAGATTTTGTAACTTTGATTTATGTGTGGAGTATATGTATGCATATTTTGGAATAATATAAAATCAAATGGGAACAAAAAAGAGGAGAAAAACCTATTCAAAGAACTGACCAACACAGTAAACCTGACAGAATCCATGAGCTCTGATCGGGGGAGGATGGGTATGAGGGGTGGGCATGGATGGGGGAATGAGTCTAAATTTGATTAAGAAATGTTGTATGAAATGTGCTCAACAAAAATTTTAAAAATGTTTCTTCTACCTAATAGTACTACAGAGTGAATTATAATATTACTCGCCTCATGTTCTGTGATCAGAATAGCATGTACACCCAGCAGGCTATTCCATATATTAACTATCTATTTGCTTAAATCTTATTTTTAAAATTGTGTGTGTGTGTGTGTGTGTGTGTGTGATGTGCTCATGAGCACAGGAGTGTGTAGAGGCCAAAAGAGAAATCCCTTGGTGCTGGAGTTAACAGGCCATTGTGAGCCACCTGACATGAATACTAGGAACTAAAGCCAGATCCTCTGCAAAGGCACTACATGCTCTTAACCAGTGAGCCATGCCTCTAGCCCTTCAATTATCTTTTAAATCCATTTAATCCATTAGACATGATCTGGAAAAGGCCAAATGCAGTTAAATTTAGGGCATATAATTTGGTTCTAAATAACAGTTTACATTTGTGTTCTCTGTTAAATTTTCTGGAGTGGTTCCCAAGTTTGCTTCATTTGACCCTCACAACAACTTTTTCAGATAGATATATACAGTACTTATAATTCATATTTCATGGCAATGAAATGAAGTTTGCAAAGGATAAATGACTATATTCCAGGGCTCTCATCAGGTGGTCATCTACCCACCATGTGAGAACACAAGAAGGGCCAACAGCTGATTGCGAAGAGAAAGAGAATTTTGGGTTATTTGGCTGAAGTAAGTCTGATCTCTGAGAAATCCAGATAATTTGAAGAACCAAAGGTGTTATAGGCATGAAAACATATGTATGCCAGTCAAAATAAACTAGGAAGAATCAGTTCAGGACTCAAGATCACATTACCAGCATTATGCTTTATAATGCCTCAATAATTCTTGCTTTTGTGGCAAATAATGACGGGAGTGCTGTTACTGTATTATTTCCTATTCTGTGCACATCTAACTAGTTAGTAAAGTCCTCTTTCAGTTCCTCTCATGTTAAGTTTTTTTCTACATTAAGAGTTTAAGAAAGAAATAGCTTGATCAACAAGTATGGTTGAGAATATGTGAAAGGTATAGAAGTGAAATATAGCAAATAAACATAGAAACAGTGATGACAGTTAGCACCCCTGGGAGATATTTTGTTGTTTTTCTAGTGTTGCTAACATATTGTATTTTCAGTTTTAAAATAAACTTGAATTTTCTCAAACTGTAACTTTGAGTAAAATGAAGATACTGATGCCGTAGGGGGCAATGATTGTGTAATAATCTATGCTCCCCCTTTCAATAACTCTTTTTCAGTTTTGCTTTACTTTGTTGTTGTGTGTAATCATTTACAAGAAGATGATGAGAAAGAACATTTTATATTGCTCTAAATTAAATTTTTGTTAAGCCAGAGTCAACAAATACCCATGTAGTAAAGAATCCTATTTACTTGAAAATAAACTACACTATTCTCAAAGACTTATTTCAATTGTTCACTGATTCTCTTCCATTCCACGATGGTCCTCATAGTTTCTGGGGCTTGGGGAGACTTCCCAGAGTAGAGCACATGTGGGCACTCCCCCACCGTGGTTTTCAGTTTACCTGTATCATTCAACTGCTTTGGAACTCTGGTTCTCCTTTACTCCCAGGTGCTCAGCTTTGTTGCTTTCAAACATGGCCACTCGAGGTGTTTGAAAAAGCTGAGAGCTCTATCACAGGAGTCTTTGCTTTCAGGACACTATGCTGAGAGACTCTGGTTTTCCTTCTGCTCTGGCACACATCTTTCAAGGAGCTCAGAATGCTTGAAAACAAGGTCCAGGAGGGCAGATTACTACTAACTATTCCTGCTCTCTAATCTTCATAAGGCCTGGCTATCTGCTTGACAAACATAATGAATATGAAAGGAGGGCAAAATTTTAAATTTGTGTATTAATAGATTATGCAGAATAAGTTTCATTTATTGGCCCTTTTGAAAAGAAAGTATGAAACCTTTCAAATTTTTTGAACCCACCTAAAAGATCTAATATCTTCCATCAGTTTTATAGCTATTTAATGGAATTTGTCTATGAAGGGATAAATCTGCATTTGTTTGCTGGGATGAAGAGTCTACTCAGATTAACGTTTTATGTGATTATTGGAGTGAAGGTATTTGTGATAGAGTATAGGAAAGAGAAAAGTAGGGTAGGCATAAAACTTGAGCATCCAGAGAGAAACAAAGGGTACCGTGATGGTTAATATTGATTTTCAAATCAACAAATCTAGTCATCTAGAAGAAAAACCCCTGGGAATACCAATGAGGGAGTTTCTAGATTGGGTTAATTGAGGTGGGAAGACCCACCCTAAATGTGAGGAACACCATTCCACGGCTGGGGTAATGGGCTTGATAGGAGAAAGCAAGCTGTGCCCCGACATTCATCTCCTTTTGTGTTCTGGATGCAAAAGCAATGTGACCAGCTGCCCAAAACTGCTGTGACTGTGACTTCCTGGGACAGTGAGTGCTCCAGGAATCAATTATCTATGGGTGAGCCCAATCTGTTCTGAGGTGTTCTGATTTCTCAGAACTGTTCATCCACTGAACTAAGGGCACCTTTATATTGATTGAACAGTATATTCATCATGGTATAGGAGAGAAGTGAAGAACTTTGTCTTAAACGATATGTAACCATAATTTTAAAAGGGAAGAAGCTTTTCCTGACACCTACTGACACAGAACAACATAGAAAACCACAAGCAGGTGCTTTCAAACTAGTCCTACATGTTATTTGCAACATTTATTGTGGGTATGTCATTGCTTTCAACATCACTCCTTTTAGAATTGATACTAGTGCATGCATGTACACACACACACACACACACACACACACACACACACACACCAGGAAAGGCCGCCAGGAAGAAATAGAGAACATAGTTTAAAATTAAAGCTATACATTCTGCTTAGTTTGTAAATCTTAGTTACTCTGGACCACTTAAGATCATTTACAATGTTTTCCTTAAAGGGGGGTTAAATTTAAACAAGTATGATTACACAGTAGGAAAAAAGATTGGATACATAGTAGCAAATAATCCCAAAACATACGATTAACTTGGTTACAAAGTTAGTTAAAAGTTCAATTTTTAACACGAGGAATTTCCACAAGTTACTCCCACAACTTCTCCAGCATGATAGACTAGATCCTAAAAGTAAATCCTACCTTAAGTAACTTTTATCAGGTGTTAAGTATTTTCCTGCAGCAATAAGAAAAGTAACCCCTATATAGGTGGGTGGACTGTAGAGGACAAATTGGAGGGCTACAAAGAGCCTCTGTTTGGAGCAGGGTTCGATCCCCAGCACCCACATGGCGGCTGAGAACCATCTTTAACTCCAGTTCCAGGGGAATCTGACGCCTTCTTCTGATCTCCACAGCATTGCACAACACCGGTGCACCAACCTACATGCAGACAGTACACTCCTACACACAAAAAAAGACGGTTCTCAGCTGCCATGTGGGTGCTGAGGATCAAACCTTGGTCCTCTGCAAGAGCAGTCGGTGCTCTTAACCACTGAACCATCTCTCCAGCCCCAGAATTTTGTATATTTTATCTCAATGACATGGCATGCTTTCTTCAAATGTGTGATTAAATGAGGGGATTGTACAGAAGCATACATAATAATAATCACTGTGAGTATCAGGGAGACGATAATAATAATAAAGGTTAGCTTCAGATGAGAAAGAAGAAAACAGTTTTTTTATATACCTGCCTTTAGCTTGCGTGTCCACATTATTTAGAAAAAGAATTGTGAACACAACTTTGCATAATGGGGAGATAGAGAACCTATGCATACTAGACATATAATAACGTTGGAACCTGAATGATGTTCTATACCTGATATAAATATATCAGAACATTGTGGGAGAGACACAGAAAGAGTTCCTTTTTACTGAAAAAACAAATCAGCTACTAGCCGTTTGCAGAATGAAACAGCATATGGATCTGATCATGAACATTACAAAGTATCTGGGGATCGTAAAAAATAGGAAGAACAGTACTATACAGGGAAAAACAGAAATCATTGTGGTATAATATTTATACTCTCATGTATGGACTTTTTATTAACCTATGTAATATTTTTATATACTGACAATAGAATTTATTTCAGAAATTTAACATGAACAAATTATCCTAAGCTAGAAGTATTGGTTTTTAAATGGAGAAATACAAAATTATTAATGCAATGATTATGCTAATATATGGATTTATCTATATAGAATTGATGAGATCCTTCCTTTGGACAAGAGTAATTTAGGAGAGGACAAATGGTTATAGGCCTGGGCCTAACCAGGGAACAGCGGTCCCCACTGGAACTATCTGTGGGTTAAGCTACAATGTAATAATAATTAATGTCTTCTTGAAGAAACAACACTTTTAAGGAAACATCACTTGATTACTCCACTTTAGAAAACAAAGTGTGACAAAACACAACTAACCAGAGTCAATAATCAGCAGGAATTCTGTATAGTATTCGAAGAGGAAACCCAGGAAAAGTATACAGCATGCATTGAAAAGAAAAACCGTCATGTCTGACTTTTACAGACCTCTCTTCTCATCTTTCTTCTTCTGCTCTTGCTGCCTTCTGTCTCTTTTTCTCTCCTGTCAATTACTGGCCTAGCTTCTCTTCTCCAACTTTCTACACATAGAACTCACGAGCAGAAAACAATTAACTGGCAAGTAACAGGTTTGTGTTCAAATGGCGAATGGTTTCCCTCATTTGTGGATGCCAACACAAAATCCCCCCAGATGAAAGGCAAGCTGAACATTAGTGTTATATTTCTGTTTATCTGAAAGCAATTATGTTGTTATAATGTAAATCTCTCAAGGGGCTCTAGAATCCACCCACCACTTATTTTCAGACTCTGTAATTACTGTATATGGGTGGAGAGTATGTATCCATATTTTAGAGTAATATAAAATTAATGGAGGAAAATGTGAATTTCTTTTTTTTTTGCTTTGTAAATATTTTTATTTATTTTTTATATATTTTTAAAATTATGTTTTTATTGTTATTAAACTTTTTCATAAATCATACATCATTTTTCAATCGAATTTAGTCACTTCCCTTTCCATGTCCCCCACCCCACCTGAGTCCCTGCACTCTACCATACATGTCTTGCATCTTTTTCTGAGACTTCCCAGAGTTTTTCTTCCAGTTCTTTTGTTGTTGTTCTCTCTAAATTGTATTGCTTCAATATATTATATATATACGATATATATATATTATATACATATACATTATAAATATTGATTAAAATTCATCAATATATTCTATACATACACATAATCACCTGAATTGGAGGATTTTTTTTTCTTAAAGGGAGTCAGTTTTTTCCTTCAGAAAAGTGCTTCAAAGGGTTCTCCTTGGCAAGGCCCAAACAACCAATCCAATCTGCCCTTGTGCTTCACACTGGGGTCCTTTCCTTCCATGGTCACCCAAATGAAAGTCCATATTAAGGCATGATCCGTTTGGTCCCCACTGTTAACTGGCCTCATGATACAGCCAGGTAGTCCAACATTGCAGATTATACTCTGCCCATGCGGCTGAAATCCCCTTTAGCTTCTTGTCACCAAGCTGTTCCCTCCTCTCGGTATGCCAGTAGTTCCCATCTGGCATGAAGGTTGAGGATTCTTGGAGATGTCATGAGTCTCCCTGTCTATTATTGGAGGTTAAAAAACCCTGTGGCTCATGCTTTGAAGAAGTGGCCAAAATCAAGTATGTGGCCGCCACAGAGTAAATGCACTTGCCAGTAAGAATTGAAGATAGCCAAATACAACAGTGCCTATCTTTTTTTTTTTCTTTTTTTTTTTTTTTTTTTACTAAGATCTCAGTTTTATACCTGAAGTACAAATTCTCTGGTCTTTACTGATTATTTATTTCCATTTTGGTTTTACTTTCCTTTCGATGTTAAGGCCACACAGTTAGCCCCAGATAGAAAAGGTTTAGTTTTTGTTGAGGTCAGTTGAGATTCTGGTCCTCAGGGGTCACTCTTGGTTTTTGCTTGTGTTTTTTTTTTTTTTTTTTTTTTTTTTTTGGCCCCCCAAGGGAGGGGTAAAGAGTGGTGGGAGCCGGCCCCTTTCAGTTTTTCTTTTACCAGTTCCATCCACTAAGGGGGAAAAAATCGGGTCTTGCTAGACCAGGGCTTCCTTTTCTGAAGCATAAGCAGACTTCCCTCTTTATAGACTGGACCCCACTGGCTGAAGTCCCATTAGTGGACATCCAAGATTTCCCTGAACAGGAAGACTGGGACCCACATTTGCAGGACATATCAAAAGATGCCCCCATGCATTAGTCCCCTTAGACTTGTTTGACCTCCGAGGGCAAGGAACAAAGTTATCCCTTATGATCCTCAGCCAAAATTGGCATGAGCGTTAAGTATGGTGTTAAGTTACCTAGAGAGGCTAAAGTTATATCCAGCCTATTAATTTGCACCTATATTAAAATTGTATCTTTTGAAAAACAAACAATATTATTTTCTATATCATATTTCTTAATTTCACTTTTCCATTTTAATTTTATTTTTTTTTGTGTGTGTGTGTGCCTGTGATCCCAGCATGCAAGAGGATCAAAATTTCAAAGTCTGGTAATAAATGGTAGGTTAGTTCGAGAACCTCTCTATAGATTCCACAATATAAGAGCACAGTTGTTTTTCAGATCACAAGGATTATAACATTATATGCTCAGTTTGCCTTACAACTAGGTATTGGTGCTAACATCCACAGATGAGCACAGATGAGGGATACCATTCTCTTTTGTTTATTCTGGGACTGTGTTACTCACTTAGCATAAAAGCTCTAGCTCCATCCCTTTACCTGCAAATTTCATGATGTCATGTTCTTTACTGCTGCATAGAACTCCCATTGTGTAGATTTACCATCATCGGGTTGAGGGGCATGGGTTGGTTCCAGCTCTCGCTTCCTTGTGAAGAGAGAAGAGAGATGGAAAATAAACATGGCTGTACATAGTACATATTCCTGCAGTAGGAAGAGTTGATGGATAATACCCTAGAAAGTGGTATGGGGGGGTCAGGTGGTAGGACTATTTTGAGTCTTTTAAGGGTTCCTCCACACTGTTTTCTATAGAGTTTTGTACAAGTTTGCATTCCCACCAGCAGTGGTATGACTGTGCCCCTTTCTCCACAACCACTCAAGCATTTGGTATCATTTGTTTTCTTGATCCTATCCGGCCTTATTGGAGTGACATGATATCTTAAAATGGTTTTTAATTTGCATTTTCCTTAATTATTAGCGATGATGAACACTTTTTTTTTTTTTTTTTGTTTCTCAGCCATCTCTATTACCTTGCTTGTGAGGTCTCGTTCAGCTCTTCATTCCATCTTTAGGTCATTTTGTTTTTCTTTACTCTTTGTTTGTTGATTAATCTTATATATTCTTGCTTTTAACTCTCTGTCAGATGAAATAATGGTGAAGATTTCCTCCCACTCTGTGGGTTTCTATTCACTTCCGTTGATTGTTCTTTCACTGTATCAGAAGCTTTGAGTTTGATGATGGTCCCCATTTGGACTCGGTTGATTTATTTCCGTGCTATTTTTAATTTGCATTTCTTTGATTGCTAAGGATGTTGAAACTTTTTAAGGTGTTTCTCAGACATCTTTATTTCCTCATTTGTGAAGTCTGTGTTCAGCTCTTTACTCCATCTTTTGAGTGAGTCATTTGTTTTCTTAGTTCTTTGCAGAACTGTTGGGCACAGTTCTTCAGCAATCTGCACAATGCCTCTGGCACTATGAATGCCAGACACCATATGGGAAGTTTCCTGCTTACTCCTAGATTGATTTCTTCCTTTGTGGTGCTTACATAATGTGGTAACTTCAGTAGTAAGGTCTTACCATCTAGTTTGGCATGTAATCAACATTAATGACAATAATCTTTATCATTTTGGAGCCCTCCAGGGCCTCTCTGGCCAACATGCGCAGGAAATGGAGGGCACCACCGCGGCATCTGAGATTGTTCAGTGAACAGGGGGAGTACCGGACAGAAGGGCGGAGGTCACCCGGCCTATAGATGGCGGTCGGCGGATGGCGGAAGGCGGGAAGCGGGGGATGGATGATAAGGCTGTTTTCGTTCTTTCTTTCTTTTGTCTTCATTTATTGCGGTCTGGCTGGAGGGATTAAGGCCGAAGGACTTCCTTCCTTCTTCCTCCACTCCCTCCCTCCCTCCCCTCCCTTCACTCCCTCCCTTCTCTCTCTCTCTCTCTCTTTCTTTCTTTCTTTCTTTCTTTCTTTCTTTCTTTCTTTCTTTCTTTCTTTCTTTCCCCTGCCTGTGTAGGGTCACAGGGAAAGTAGAAGTACCATTGTACCTACATATCCTCAGCCTAGGTTTGCACATCATTGCTTGTGAAATGAGTGCCCAGTCCTTACAGTTTTTTCATAGTCACCCATATGTAAACTGAGTTGGTAAGGCCCTTAGTCATGGCTTTACCTGTTGCCCGTTTGCAGGGAAAGGCCTGTAAAAGTCCCATGGTAGTGTCTACACAAGTGAGAGCATCTTTCTATCTATCACTAGATTGTAGGGGTCCTCTTTAATCTATCTGCCAGTTTCTTGTGGAGCAGGTTTACTTATACATCATAGATGGGATATATTGTTTCCACAGTAACCAAGGTGGGGCCTATAATGTATTCTACTTGTTGCAATCATCAATTGCTGTTCTAGGACCTCTGTGGTTAAAAACTCCTAAGGAGGCGATCCACATTTAGTACCTCTGTTCCAAGGAAGAATCAGGTGATTGGACCAAGTTTGAAACTAAGAAGATAATACAGTCAAACACAGCCAACATGTGATACAAAATGGATAGATTCCAGTCTTTTGTATCAATTGTTTCTGCAACAGACCTATGTTGGATACAAATATGGATAAGGAGCACTAAGCTCTTCATAATTTTAGTTCTTTTCTCTGAGCCATTCCATTTCAGTATCCTGGAGCTGGTCCATGGAGTCTCCTTGCAATTCTCTATCCTGGTTAACTCCTTGGGCCTGGCTCAGGCTCCTCAGCCCTGCCCAGGGCCAAAGGGGGGGAAGGAGACCCTGCTTTCTCCTGCTGCATCTGCTGGCTTCCTGGATCCCAGAGGTTCTGACTGGGCCCTGTAGGTAAAGCAGCAGCTGTTGTGTCTCCATCAACCATACCTGGCTGTGTAAACTGTCTCCACTCCTAGCATAAACTTTCACAGGAGGGAAATATACCTTTCTTAGTCTAGGAGGCTCATTACCCACCCATGGGGCTGTCCGGACCTTCTGCACCTGCATTAACATGGATATCTTCTGTAGTCTATTCTTCAGACTTTGGAGCCTTACAGAAGCTCTTTAGTACAGACTTTTTGTCAGTTTTCTCTTTCAGAACTTGAGTTTGACACAAATATTGTTACATTTGCCTTCAAGTAACTCACACAGACCTCTCTCTCTGCTTCGTCTTTTTCCCGTCTCCTCTAAGTTGCGTTACCATTTTATGGACACACTCCACACGCTCATCAAAATACTCAGATCTACCAAAGTCTTTTTTACCTCATAAAGGTCCTGCCCCAATAAGGCACTCAGTAAAGCCACTAATGCTTCATACTAACCTCACTCGGAGTCTCTGCTGAATCAAATTCTTCTTTAAAACACTGGTGGACATAGTCCTGTCTGGACCAGTAAATTGGGCATCATACAATGTTTTCCTAGTTCCCTCAGTATTGCCTCTCCCTCCTCTCTTCTCCTCCAGCCCTTGATACCCATGGGGACCTCTACTGATGATGACCAAATACCTCCCATGGCTTTAACAGGCCAGTCCATCAGCAACTGCTTCTCCTTGAACCGCCTCAGGTTATGCAGTCTATGTACCAAGAAGGAATGGGTGGTTATAGTGCTCACTTTCTCTGCTTATTTTTTTTAATTCTTACGTGCATGAATGTACTGCCTGCATGTAGGTAGGTGCACTCATGTCATGCAATGCTGCAGAAGTCAGAAGAGGGTGTTGGATTCCCCTGGAACTGGAGTTAAAGGCTGTTTTTAGCTACCATATGGGTACTGGGAATTGAATCTGGATCCGCTGCAAGAGCAATCAGTGCTCTTAACTGCTGAGCCATCTCTCCAGTCCCCATTTTCTCTGCTTCTTTAACACTCCCATTAATCCCATATACTCCATATCCTACAGCCTCACAAGCCAGGCTGAGAGAGATTCTTTCATTGTTAGTTTAAAACTTTTCCTTAATTTCAGCAATTCCAGTGCCAAATAATCTCTGATTACCATAGTCTCTTACATGCATTGGACCATTAAGATCCTCCCATCTGCCTATTTAATCATGAATTTTCCCTTTCTCTGTATCAAAGGCCAAACCCAGGAGGCATCTTTGTCACTTCTAAATTAATTACTCCTTCATCAGTACTTGATTCCTCCTTCAGGTTTGGGGGTTCTAGAATGGGCATTGTGTTTCTTTTTTTTTAATTCTTGTAGCTCTTTATTAATAAACTTGCTATGGGTTGCTAAACTGCAATAAGTGTCATCATGGGAATAATCAAAATTAGATAATGTGACAAAAGATTGACAAAGTGTTTTACAGCCTTGAATTATATACCAAGTCAAGAATGGGGGTTGGATAACCTTGCAAAAGGAGTCTGTGGTGCAACTTCTATTTCTGTAATAAAGCAGGCAATGCAACCACATAGAGAGGCATCATCTCACTTCCAATTTCTTCCCCTCAAGAACAATTTGAATTTCTTTGCCATCTGAAGTCAACAAAGCTTCTGTTAGAGTCTTATGTTCCTTTGCATGAGTTTTTAAGATCTGTTTTGCTGGTTCATATTACTTCCATAGAAGGATTCTTATTTCTTGTTCAATAGCAGATTGAGTTTCAGGACGTAGTTTTCCTGTATCCCGGTAGGTCATAACTCCAAGGTTTTTATTTATTCCAAATTTGGTAACCATCCTCTTAGCAATTTGTGTTACATTATCAAAATCACTAGAAGCACCTGTTGATATATGGTCAGTACCAAAGATAAGCTCCTCTGCCAGTCTTCCTCCCATACTAACATCCATTTGTACAGGCAGCTGGGCTCTAGTTCCATTCCACATGTCATTCTCAGGTAACAGTGATACATGTCCAAGCGTTGGCCTTCTTGGCATGATTGTAGCTTTGCATCCTTTGTGTAATATGTAATGATAGCATGACCAGATTCATAATAGGCTGTTATGGTTTTGTTTTTGTTATCAATTTCCACACATCTTCTTTCAGGTCCCATCGGAATTTTATCTCTGGAAAACCCCAGCTCCTTCATGGTCATGGTAACCATTTCTTTTCTAACAACAACTGCCTTTAATGCAGCTTGGTTCACAACATTTTCTAACTCTGCTCCAGAAAAACCAACAGTACCTTGAGCTATGATTTCAGGATCAACAGATTTGTCAACCTTTATCTTATTCAAATGCCCCTTCAACATTTCAGTTCAACCTCTCACATCTGACCTTGGAACTGTAACTTGCATGTCAAAACGACCAGGATGAATTAAAGCATTACCTGATGCCTCTGGGAAGTTCGTGGCTCCTATGATGATTACTCCTTCCTTGAGTTTAAAGCCATCCATCAGCAAAAAGTTGATTTATAGCCTTGAATATGGATGCATAGGAGATTCAGTTCTGTTCCCACCAACAGAATCTAACTCATCAATAAATATAACACAAAGGGCATTTGGTTTTGCTTCCCTAAAAAGGTTTCTGATATGGCTGGCTCCTACATCCACAAACATCTCATCAAATTCTGATAGAGAAGAATACTAAAAATGAACATCACCTTCTCCTGCCAATCCTCGGGCAAGAAGGGTCTTTCCTGTTCCTGGTGGTCCAACTAAAAGAATTCCTTTGGGAAGTTTACCTCCAAACACAGTAAACTTCTGTGGATTTTTCAAGAATTCTATAACTTCCTGTAATTCTTGTTTGGCTTCTTCCACTCCTTTAACATGCTCAAAGGTTACATTCTTCATCTGGACAGGATCTACTGCAGAATCAAGCCCTGTGGTTGTCCTGAAATGTACTGACTTGTAAACATCAACCCTGTGATGGTTATCATGGTCAGTTTGACAGGATCCAGGCAATAGATCTCTGGGCATGTCAGATAAAAATGGGTTTTTTAAGAGTACATAAATGCCAAACAGCAGCAGAACAAAGAGTATCAGATGAGTTTGCCTTAAGGAATCACTGGGTTTTTCTGGGTAAGGGCTTGAGATTTGAGAAAACCCTCAGCAAAACCAGTTTTAAATGCATCCTGGTGAGCTTCAGGTATGTTTTTAGGGTTCATAAGTTTGTCCAAACTCTCAAGATCTGTTCCTCTATCCTGCTCTTTCACAAATGATGGTGTTATATTCTATGCTTCTGGTAATCTTTCAGAGGTGGACAGCAGGCATCTTAAAACCTCAAGACTGTATGAAAACTGGCCAATAATGAAGATCTGAACAAATGCTTTCAAGAGTTCTTGGATGTTGTCTGAACAAGCTAGAAGAATGTAAAGTACTGAACGTAACTAAGTAACCATATTTGTTTTCAAAGAAGGACTGTGCAGAGACATGAGATGTATGCCAATGGGAAGAATCTCTTCTGCCTTTATAAAATCCAAGAAGTAAATTTTCAACTAGTGTCCAATTTTTAACTAAAATAATTCAAGGTTCCTTAAATTCAGTGCAGGCTCATTGCTGGGAGCTTCGTGCTCAAGAACTGTATCTCGATGCTGGTTTTGAGAAACTGATGTATTGACAGACGCGTGTCTTCTGGCAGGTGGAAGGCATTGATGAGATGACTGAGAGGAACTGTAACCTGGGGCTGCTGCACAGTGCTGACAGGGAAAACATCTCCTCCCGGCAGCAGCAGCCTCCTCACTGTCCAAACGGCCCCTGTGTTCTGCTCAGGGGGGCAGGCTGGGCCCCTTACTTTTGTTTTCTCTTCTTTTCTCTCCTTCTGCCCCTTGCTTTTCTCTCTCTACCCTCTCTACTACACCCAGAAACAAACATGGCTCCCTACTACAGCTGCTAGGATGACAACTGCCCTGGAAGCCCAGGCACTCATAAAGGACTTGTGTTTCTATTATTATTATTATTATTATTATTATTATTATTATTATTTTATTGATTTTTTTGTATTTCAGACATTTTTCAGTTCAATTTAGGCATATTCCCCTTTCCCCTCCTCCCACCCCAGTTCATGCATTCGGCCATACACGTCCTGCATCTTTCAGTCTTTTTAAAGTTTTTCTCTGCAACGGTTTATTGTTTGGGGCAGAATTTAACTACCACCTGGAACGCACCGGATCTCATCTGATCTCGGAAGCTAAGCACGGTCCGGTCTGGTTAGTACTTGGATGAGGACCTTGTTTTTCTAATCTAATCTGGGTTCCTTTTCCCTTTTGTTCCCTGAGCTGTAAACAAATGGCAGGCAATCACCTCTTTCTCTCCTTCTTTGTTCAATTTACTGGCTATGTCAGAAGCCAATATCAAGGAAACCAGCCTCATATCCCTTCTTGCTGTCACCCCCCTTTATACCATCAGTTACCTTCGTGGCTGTCACCTTAACCTGAGACAGATCTCCTATTACCTAACGCAGTGGCCAGGCTGCCTTTTAGTTGGTTGCTTATACCTCTGCCCTGATGCATGCTACTCCCAAGACCTCTAATGTTAGCTCTAGACCTTTGGCTGGTCTCAAAGCATCTGCATACTCCCATGGCAGAACTTCTGATCAAGCACGCATGCTGCTTCATACCACCCAGAAGACTCCCCCACCCCAGGATTTCCCCCACTTATATCCTTTACCTAGGTGACCTCACTTTTTGTCTACACTTCATTGCCCAATGCACTGCCCATGGCACTGCTGCTACGCCCACAAGCCTTGCGGCAATAGTCCATCATGTCAAAATTTCCTCTTTCGACACCTGCTCCTCCTCTCTCTCAACCCAGCTTCTCTTTAGTTATTAGTCTCCTTTACCACATCAGGAACAACACATTTGTTCTTCTTAAACTCATCTTGGTTTTGTTGCATCCTGCTGACTATGCCAAGTGCTCCTAAAAATTCCCTTAGGGGAGAGGAAGGAGGTTTGTAAACAAGGTCCACCCTCCTCTGAACAAACCCAAGAATAAATCAAGGTAATTTCACTGAAAAAGTACTCAGGGAAACCACTGACTTTATTGGGTATATTTACAAAGCAATGGGTGAAGATTTACTTACAGAACTGTGGGACTCTCCCCAAGTCCAGTCAGGCTGCAGTGGATAGCTTTTACCAGAGCATGGATGAGAGCTTCCCTGTAGCTGCATAAAATGGCCAGAGAGGTTCCTTCAGACTTCCCCAGCCAATATACCCTTCCCCAGCCCACCTGCAATTAGGGCTGAATTGCTCACCAAGATGTAGAGGTGACTGGATGCTCAGCTGAATTTCCTAGGACTCTTTTTGTCCCCCCCCCCTCCAAGGACATCAGCATCGATGTGATGATCCTAGGCAGGCAAGCAGGCACAGCAGAGCTCCGAAAGATGGACTCTGTCAGAGTACAGTCACTCAGAATCTGTCTGAGTACTGTACACAGTACAGTAATTTAGGAATATTAACATCTTTCAATTCATCCCTTTAGCAGTTCCAAGATAATTTCCCAAGCAGAGGTGTGAGATGTGAAATAATTGTGAAACACGTTGTTTCATCTGTAGTTTCTGCAGAATGTAGTAGATTAAAAAAAAAAGTTTCAAGGGGCTGGGAGATGCCTAGCGGTTTAAGATACCGACTCGTGCAGAGGACCGGTTCGATCCCCCAGCACCCACATGGCGCTGAGAACCGTCTGAACTCCAATGTCCGATGAGAACTCCAGTTCCAGGGGAAGCCTAGACCCTCTTCTGACCTCCGTGGCATTGCACGACATGGGTGCACAGACCTCAAAGCAACAATACATTCATAACATGCAAAAATAAATAAAATAAAAAAAAAAAGTTTTCAGGCTGGATGCTTAATCTCAGAACTCTGGAGACAGAGGCAAGTGGCTCTCTGTGAGTTCAAGGCCACCCTGGTCTTCATAGTGAATTCCAGACCAGCTGAGGCTACAGGGAAACCCTGTTTCAAGAAGACACTCCTGTCCCCATTAAAAAAAAAATGTTTCAAAGGAGGGAAGTTGTGGAATCAAGACCAAGGCATGGGGAGTGTGGTCACAGAGTAACTCAGTTAGGACCCTTGAGATGACAAGCAGTGAAGAGAGGGGAAGTGAGTGGACACTTCCTGAGGTTAGAACCAAATCAGGAAAATGCCATGAAATTGAAAGAGGCATGTGAAAAAGTATAAAGGACTAAAAAGAGACACAGTTTAGCAGGATGGATTTAAAACTGGAAAATTCCACTCTGTGAGATGGTAAATGCAAAAACAGCAAAAACAACAAAAAAATTTAAGTTGGCCTTGGATGTATTTGTAGATAATAGCCTTATAGAGTATTATTAGAGCGGACTTCTGATATTTGAAATACACCTTATTCGGAGTTTAATAAATTGAGGGTAGTTATTCTTTTGTTTGTAAAGTAAACTCAGTGGATATGTTCAGAATAGGTTCATAGACAACTGTGAAAGTTTTAACAACAAAAAAATCAAACAAAAAAAGGCAAAACAACTCAAGAACTCTGTACCTTCAGCTGAACCCCCTACAATGCTGGTTATCTGATTTGCACTTCAATGCTTGTGGATAGTTTGAAATATTGCAGGTCCAGTGTCTTTTTACAATTTATCTTGAGTTATCTTTAGCAGCTTAAATAGCTGCTCTTTGCCTAGTCCCTTTCAGATCTGACATCCTGTAACTAACAGAAAGAAAATCCCTTTTTAGATGTAGTAACTTAGCAGAACGCTACCTCCCACCATCCCAAGGGCTAAGCATGCAGTCAGGTAGTATCTAAGGCCTTTAGCAGAATTCCACCAATGTTTCTATAATCTGCCTCTGATGTCTCCACGAATATATTTGAAAAGTATCTTAATTTATGTTTCGGCTTTGTCTGTTACTAAATACTTCTTGGAAAGCGTTAAGTGTTGGAAAACATGGATTTTGGGTGCTGGAATTAAATGTGTTCCCTGGTCCATGTAACTCATATTTTGGCGTCCAGAATTAAACTACAACTTTATCTCTGTAAGTGAGAGCTGTGTTTTTGTATCCACAAAACAAATCATGGAATGGTTAGGAATCTCACTCCACAGGGAAAAAGATATATAACTTGATTTTATCTTGACTCCATTACTTAGTAGCTAGACCTGTACATGTGTTCTTTTGAAGCCTGAAATTAATGTCTGTAAAATAAGAGAACTGATAATTACTAACTCAGAGTATGAATGTGAAAATGGCAAAGATGTGCTTCTGTGGGCTTGGCACAGTGTTAAGACATGGTAACTGAATAATTGTTAGAAAGTTATTGGCATATTGAAGTAGAGAAAAGCAAATGAGTAGAAAAGAGGGGAAGGAGGAAAAGAGGGCAGAAAGAAAGAATGATTGTAGCTAAAGAAACTATTTATAAGCCCTGAGGTTTTGATGATTTGAGTGTATCAAACAAATTGATAGTGGACAGATTAACAAGGAGAAAAAGAAGCATACAAATTAATTTATGTTATTCATAGAGTCATACAAATTAAAAAAGCGCAAAAAAAGAAAAAAAAAAAAAAAGGCCAGAATGGCTGAAGCTTAAATACTCTTTTCAGAGGAAAGAGGGAAGTGAGGGTGTATGGAATTTTAAAGGAAGTAAAAATGAATTTCAGAAGTGGTATCCAGGTCTGAAGAACAGATGATAGTCTCAGACCAAGTTTACCTGTACTCTGAGCCTGGTATTGAGCCTAGTCTTCTACATGCAAATTAATCTTCTGGGGGATCCAGTCTAAACAGGCAGATAGAAAGCCTTACATTGTAGTTCACATGATGGTGGTGGTGGTGAGGGGGAACACACGAGTGAGGAGAGGGAAGATCAGAAACATGCTGAGTCTCTTTTAAAAGAAGAGATCCAACTTTAGCCACTTCTGCTTATTGTTTCTGAGAACCCAGAAAAGGAGGATAAAAATGTGGATGCCAAGGAGAAAGGGGGGAGTGAAGAAGAAATAAATGGAGAGAAGAGAAAGGAAAGGAAAGGAAAGAGAGGAGAAAGGAAGGAAGAAGGATAGAGGAAAGAAGGAAGGGAGGGAGGGAGTTTTTTAGTTTTTATTTTATTTTTAGTTTTTATAGAAATAAGTCAGGATATTGAACGTAAGAAATTAGTAGCATAAGAGGAATCCAAACACTGAATATCCAAACTGTTCAATTAACTTGAAAAGAGGATGTAAAGATTCAAATTAATAGAAACAATCGATATGGAAAGTAATCAAAAAATTTGCAATGTATCTACAAGGAAGAAAAAAAACAACACAATCTTAAAATGTGTAAATGAAACTCTTTCTCTAAAATAATCCCAGTGTGGCAAGAAGCCCCCTGGGAGAAGGCTGGTTAGGCAAATCAAATCTCTGACCTAGATAAAGATACAGCTTTTCAGCTTTGCTGGTCATAGAACCTCCCCTAGGAAGGCAGGTTCACCTTGAGTTATGTTAAGGAGATGGGAAGAATACCTAGTGTGCTAGTGAGATGGTGATCTTTTCCTGCTGATAGCCCCCCACCTCTTAGTGATTGCTTTCAGAACTGGGTCATAGACTTGTGGCTTGTTTGCATTTCTGAAGAAAAGAGTAACTTCTCCTTTTCTTTAGATCTCTTTTCTAACCATGATTTCTCTAATGCTTTGGGCTTCCCCAATATCTTGGATTTTTTTACTCTTTCTCTAGAGCTCCCATCCCCTTGCCAAGTTTGATCTCCAAGAGGGATCTAAACACATATGATTTTGTGGCTTTTTTCCCCTCTCCATTCTTCAAAGCAGCAACTGAGATTTATGGATTGCCTGCCCTGAGGAATTTCCCCTAAATTCTAATAAAATTGTACTGAAACTTTTATGTGAATCCATTCTTCAATTGTTTCACAAATGAGAATAAAATGGGGTCCAAGGGGACCCCATTTTCCTATCAGGGTCCCGTCAAAGTTAAAAATATAGTGAGACCAATTAATACTGTTCAGTGGTACAGCAGGAAATGAAAGCCAGACACTGCAGTTAGATGCGATGTTTGTTTTGTTGGAAAAGAGCACTGAGATTGAACTGGTTGAATACAGCTTTCCTAGGTCTTAACAGAGTCATGTACTGATCACTTAATCAATGCATTTTAAATAATGATAAGAACCAGGACTGAACACAATTATATTGTTTTTAAAAGAAAACCTGATATTACCAAGTCAGCTCAGTAGCAGGCTTGACCTTTACTCTATGCCCACTAGCATCTAGAGTGTTAATTCAGCTCATTTTAATGGAAATTTTAAAGGCTTTATGGTCAATAAGGCTACAAAGCTGTTCCCTGTGGCAACTTGAAAGACAACTGTGGATGGAAGACCAGTAAAGCTTGAGACATTTATTTCCAGCTATTTCCTTTGCCTGCCTGAAATTCCTCCTCATATCATCAATCTCTTGATATACTCGTAGAAAATCATTATCCTCTTCTTCTGACCTGGAGGAATTCTCTCCTCTTTCAGGCTTTAAGCAGCAGTCACTCTTTGGTGTTATATCAGACAACTTGACAATAGTTCAACACTATAATGTATATAAAAGGAGAAAAATACCCTTTAGTCCTATCTCAAATTCCACATAGTAAATTTCAGATGATATCTTTGGATAGTTTTATCACAGAGATGAGTTTTGTCAATTAAGCTGTGGGGCTAGTGCATCAAGGTAAATAACTAGATACATAGAGTTTTAAAAAAAAATTAAAAATTGACACTCTCTTAGTGTTATTAGTCCTCTGATATGTTTAAATCTTTTATATTATATTTTTAGAAATAAAGGAGTTTGCTCAGATGTGAAAGGGTTATCAAAAAGTGTTATTCTCAAAAGTGTTAAAAGTTTTCCAGAGGGAAAGAATCATAAACAGAAAACATTATTTTTATAGTACTGTTAACCTTAGTTTATGGCATAGCTTTTATTAGAAATTTATTATTTACTGAGAGCTATGATGTAACATATCAAAAAGATGAACTTTGTTCATATGATGCCAGAGTATCACACCTAGTAAAATTTAGAGTTTAGCAAACTGTTAGGCATTAACACAAAAAGAAATGTAATAAACTGTAATATTTATTATTTTCTTTATGCTTATCAACAAATAAAAATAATGTGTATTTTTCCAGAGAATGAGTTTCTTCTTTTATAAATCAATAACAATTAAAAAATAAATAGAATAAATACTCAACAACCAAAATGGTTTCAAGGCAAAATACTGCTGAACTCAAGAAACATTTTAAAATGTATCCATTGTGAGTAATTAACAGAGAATGCTATGAATCAATATTTACTCCAGGTTAATCCTCTAGTCCTTTGATTGTTTTTCTTTCCTTTCCTTCTTTTTTCTTTTAAATTTGAATTATGATTTATGTAGCCCAAACTGTCCTTGAATTCATTCTATAGCTGAGGATGACCTTAAACTTCTTATTCTCCCACCTCACCTCCTAAATGCTGGGATTACAAACTTTACAAACATACAGCATCATATTCATCTTTGATTGGTTTTAAAAAAACAAAACAATATTTAGAAAATTCATTAAAATCCTATGATATTTTATATCCTAGTATTTGTCTTTCAGTAGAAAGCAATGAAGTTTAGTTTCTGAAAGTCTAAATTCTAAAGCAATATGAAGTGAGAAAGAAACAAAAAGACAGACCTCCCCAGAACAAGCAAGTTTATTCAGGCAGGGAATAAACCTGAGAGAGCACTCCCATGACCCCATGCTAGAGGAGGTGGTCCCTTCTTGAAGTCTGAGATCAGGAAGAGAAGCAACCTCTCTCACTGACTCAGAGTTTTTATATTTTTTTCTCTTTGGAGAGGGACAAGGAGCTGATGATTAAAGTTGTATCATAAGGGGAGAGGCATTTGCAGCGTGGGCCTCAGTCATGCAAGACTCTGAGCTCTGGGAAAGCCATCAGGGGAAGCAACCAGGCCAGCAGCATCCAGGACCTGATAGTGCCAATCAATTGCATGAGCATGTTAACTGTTCCTTGAGCTTTTCTTTTCATTCCTTTCTTTGTTTAAATGTAGAAACAATTTCAATAAGTTGAAAGCTTCACAGATGAGTACTCTTTATAAGTCAAGGAACTTCAGAAAAGTTAGAAAGACAAAACAAGAAAGAGAGCATAGGTCTAGGAATAGGTACAAATATCACAGGGATGAGATCAGCTTTACTGATAATGGTAGAAAGCCCTGGGAAGCTTTTTTAAAACTGATTCCTGGCTAGGATCAAGAAAACAAAAGATACCAATGTTATGCCCTGGATCCAAGACCCTCACAGACCACCCGGAGACGCGACACTGATGCAAAGGCAGACAATCTTTTAATCAGCAAGCTTGAGCTCAGGCTGTCCCCACACCTGGCGCAGCAGGACCGGGAAGAGCCCCAGGACTCCTTACAGGCACTCTTAAAGGAAAAAGATCGCAAGCACGGGGGTTTCCATGCCTTGGCGTTACAGGATTGGTGGTCTTGTATAACTCAGCAAAAAAGGGGCATAGGGGTAGTCTGTGGGTTTGGTGGGCTTGTAAGAGCCCTGAGGGCAGGGTTGAAGGGGGACAGGATTCATGGTATATTTCCTGGAATTGTTGGATTGTTGAAAACATATCGTTCCTGGGATTGTTGGGTTTTGTCAAAAACATGCTTATCTGGCCTTTGCACTGACCACCTGCAACAGTTATGTCAAAAACATGTTTATCCTGATCCCTGCACAGTCTTCCTGCAGCTCTATTTTTAACCTTATGGTATAGGTGGCAGTTCCCCCTTTTGTCTAGAATGGAGGCCTTGGTATGGTCAGCAAAATATGTTTTTACCTCATTGTCCTTCACCAAATTCTGGAGGGGTTGTGAGGAAAGGGGAACATTCATCATTGAATGTAAACTCAACCACTATGGAAAGCAGTGTGGAGAACTCTTAAAAGACTCAAAATGAGCCTACCACCTGACCTAGTGATATCACTCCTGGGTATATATCCACATCCATGTTTATTGCACCTCTCTTCACCATAGCGAAGAGCCCTCAACTGATAAGTGGATGAAAAAAATGTGGTACATCTCACAATGGAGTTCTATGCAGTGGTAAAGAAAGATGACATCATGAACTTGTCCGGTAAATGGATGGAACTAGAAGCCATTATGCTAAGTGAAGTAACACAGTCCCAGAAAAACAAATGACAAATGGTAAGCCTCATTTTTGGAGACTAGCACCAAGTACATAGTTGTAAGGCAAATTGAGCAATGTTAATGTTCTATTTCTTTTTATCTGAAAGCAACTGTGATCTTATAATGTGAATACCTTAATGGGCTCTAAAATTAACCTACCACTTATTTTCAGAGTTTGCAATTTTGGTATATGAGCAGAGGGTATGTATGTATATTTTAGAGTAATAAAAAATTAAAAAGGAAAAATGTGAATTCTGAAATGTGACTTGGAATTAACATAGTTTATTTTCAGACTTCATAATTTTTAGTACATGTGTGACATATATGTATATATGCATATTTTGGAGCAATACAGATTGGAGAGAACAACAACAAAATGACTGGGACAAAGAACTGACTGAAACAGTAAACTTCTCCCTCAAACAATAAACCTCTGCCTAGAAAACTTTTAAAAGACTTGGAAAAAGATATAAGACATATATGGCAGAATGCATGAACCTGGGTGGGGTGGGGGACATGGAAAGGGGAATGAATCTAAATTGGACTAAGAAATGTTGTATGAACTGCACAAAACTTCAATGAAAATTTTAAAACATACACTGATTCCTGGAACAGGCTGAGGTGAAATATACCTGTAGTCCCAGGACTCAGGAGGCTGAGGGGGGAGGATTGAGCCAGGCTAATCTATACAACAAAACGTAACTTAAGTGAACAACAAAAATAATACATGTCCCCAATCTTTAGGGAATCTGATTTAATTGATCTGGCTCATTTACAAAAGTTTTCTATTATCCATTCATCATCTAGGCTTCTAGGTTTTCCTAACTATTTTGAATAAAATAGCAATGGACATGAATGAGCTTATATCTCTGTGTTAGAAATATAGTCCTTTGGGTATTTGTCCAGAAATGGTATAGCTGGGTCATATGGCAGAGGTATTTCTAGTTTGGGGAGGAACTATACAGTGATTTCCATATGAGCTGTAACACTGTGCATTCCCACTAACAGTGTATTAGTGTTCCTATTCTCACTTCCCCACTGGTGTTTGTTATCTTTAGTGTTTGTTATCTTTTCTAAATCTTAGCTCTACTAACTGGGATAAGACAAAATCTCAAAGTAGTTTTACTTTTTATTTTCCTAATGACTTATGTGGTAGACACTTTAAAATATTTCTTTGTAATTTTATTTCTTCTTTGTATATTTTAGATATTAATGCTCTGTCAAATGTACAGCAAAGATCTTTTTTTTTCATTCTTTAGGATACTTCTTCACTTGACTCACAGTTTCCATTGATTTGCTGATTACTTGTCTCCTGGATGACTAGTTTTCTATTCAGAATGTCCCTACCTTGGCCTATATTCTAAAGTGTACGTCCAGCTCTAGCTTCTAGAAATTTCAGAATTTCAAGTTTAACAATGATATATTTCATCCATGTAAAACTGAGTTGTGTGTAGTATGGGAGAAAAGGATAGTTTCATTATTCTATCTGTGGATATCCCATTTCCCAGCACCATTTATTAAATACATCCTTTCAGGCCTGGAGAGATGGTCTAGAGCTTAAGAGCACTGGCTTCTCTTGCAGAGGACACGGATTTGATCCCCAGCACCCACATGACAGCTGAGAACTGTCTTTAACTCCAGTTCCAGGGGAATCTGATACCCTCTTCTTACTTCCGTGGCACTGCATGACATGGGTGCACAAACCTACATGCAGACAGCACATTCATACACATAAAAAATAAATAAATAAAATAAAAAAATACGTTCTTTTTCCAATGTGTACTTTTGAAATCTTTGTCAAAAATCAGGTGTGTGCATGAACTTCTATTTGGGTCCTCAATTCTATTCCATTTATCAGTGTGTCTGTGTGTCTATTTTCTACTAGTACCATGCTGTTTTTACTCTTATGGTCCTGTAGTATAACTTTTGAAAGGAGGCTGATACCACCAGCAGTTTTTTGTTTTTTGTTTTTTGTTTTTATTATTCAGAATTGTTTTGGCTCTCTTTGTCTTTTGTGTCTAGATAGGAATAAGATTTTTTTTTTCATTTGTGTGAAGAATTGCTTTGGAATTTTGACGAGGATTGCATTGAATCTGCAGGTTGCTTTTGGTAGAATGGCCATTTCATAATGATTTATCCTAATCCATGTGCATAGGAAGTCTCCCCATTTTCTGGTATCTATTTTAAAGCTTTAATTGTATACATTTTTCACTTTCTTGGTTCTAGATATGATGGGACTGCTGCACTCATCAATTCTCTGCAGCTGTTGCTGTACATTAAACATTCCTGCATGGATAGGGGGTTGGGGCTCAAAGCTCCTATCCCTACCTGTAGAGGTATTGACAGTTGATGGCTTCTGGAAGATTAAGAGTTAGTTTTCTCTGGTGATATTGGATCTGGTGGGTTAACCATGCTCCAGTGGATGGCCCACTACTCATGGGTATATCAGGAACACAAACTGGGCTTGATGGGTTATAAAAAATTAATTTTTTATTTTATGTGTATGAGTGTATTTTCTGCATGTATGTAAGTGCACTCATATAATGCAATGCCCACAAACATCAGAAGATGGCATTAGATTCCCCTGGAACTGAAGTTATGGATGGTTGTCAGTCACCCTGTGGCTACTGGAAACTAAACCTGGGTCCTCTGCAAGAAAAACGAGTGCTCTTAACCACTGAGCTATCTCTCCAGCCCCATAGTCATTAAATGCATTTTACAAAGGACACAAAGACACAAAATTATGAGGAGGGAGGGAGTGGGGAGTGATCTGGAAGGAGTTAGGTAAAGTAATTGGGAAGAATATAAAGAGAATACAGTAAATACAAGTATGAAATTCTCAAAGAATTAATAAAAATATTACATTAACTTTTTCTACATTGTTTTAATTTTAATAGAAGGTTAAGAATACCTGGTGCCATGATAGCACTTCAAGTATGGAGCCCTGTTCCTTTCTTTCTCTTGTGCGGGTCCTGGGTATTGAACTTAAGTTTTCAGGCACCTGGTCACAAGTGTCCTTACCATTAAACCATAGTGCTATTTATTTTCATACTACTTCTTATAATTATATGTCAGAGTTTCTAGTCATCTAATGTTCCTTTAGTCACATGTGGCAGCAATCTACACAATAGTCTTCCCTCCTAGAACCAAGCTTGGCAGTCCCACAGGACTGTGAGCTTCAAGGCTGTCTCCTGCCTGCAGGCAGACAGTCTCTAGGCTTAGCTCTGGTTAGGAGGGGGGAGGGGACCACAGGATGTTGCCTAACGGAATAATAAAGAAAACAGACTCAGAGAAAGTCTGGGAGATAGACTCAAATTTAATGTTGGAATTCAAGGCTTTTCTATTAACCCAGGCATGGACAGGAACACATACACACTATTGGGGGCTGGGGCAGGTAAGTGGGACAAGGGAACCTCAGGCTATATTCCAGATCAAAGTTCTTTCCTGAGAGATCAAATGACAGCCCAGGCTTCACAGGTCTGTGAAAATAACAGCAGGGGTCAAGGCTTTGGCTGTTAGGTAACTGTTCTTAAGCGCTTCTGCTAAAAGAATACCTACAGTTATATATTTAAAGTTAAATCAATCAAACAACAAACAAAAAGCTAGTTTCTCTAAAGGGCATTCTTCATGAAAGACAGAATTCATGGGGCTGGAGAAATGGCTCAGTGTTTAAGAGTACTTTGTGTTTCTGCAGAATACCTGGGTTTAATTCCCAGAACTCACATGCTAGCTTACAACCATCTGTAATTCCAGTTCCAGTGGATCCAGTGCCCTCTTCTGGTCTCTGTGGGCACTGGGCATGCATGTCATGTATAGATATATGTGCAGGAAAAACACCCATACATATAAAATTAAAAATAAAAAANACCGCTCTTGCAGAGGACTCGGGTTCGATCCCCAGCACCCACATGGCGGCTAAGAACTGTCTGTAACTCCAATTCCAGGAGAACTCCAGTTCCAGGGGAATCCGAGACCCTCTTCTGACCTCCACGGCATTGCACGACACGGGTGCACAGACCTACATGCAGACAGTACATTTATACACATACAAAACTAAATAAAATTAAAAATTTAAAAAAAAAAAAGAAAAAAAAAAGCTGCAAAACAATATAAAGCTCTCACTACTTTTTTTAGTATTCTTTGACAAAATGCAAATTATGCATAAAATATATTTGCTGTATACTAAAGTATGGTGTCAAGGAAAAACCCTTGTGTGATTATGCTGTGAGCTAAAATCAGCCTATGTTTTCACAAAACACCATTTTTATTTGAAAGATGAACAGCCTGCAGTTATATAGATTTGTGTGCTTGGCAGGCATTTTATTGAAAATGATTGAGGTATTTCATAGAAATATTGACATTCCAGCTGGGCATGGTGGTGCAATCCTTTAATCCTAGCACTTGGGAGGCAGAGGCAGGCAGATCTCTGTGAGTTTAAAGCCAGCCTGGTCTACAGAGTGAGCTCCAGGCCAGCTGGGACTAAAGGGAGACTCTGTTTCAGAAATACACACACACACACACACACACACACACACACACACACACACAAAGAAATAAAAAAGAAATACTGATATTTCAAGGAAAGTTAGGTTACATTTTCAGTTGTAGGATCTGAACTTTCATGTGCTAAACTTATGAAAATTTAACACCCAAAACTGTAAGATTTACTTGCTTTCTAATTCATTCTCTCTCTCCTCTCTCTGTATGTGTAGTATAGTATAGTATATATTAGTGTCCACATGAGTGTGTGCACTTGTGTGTGTGTATGTGTGTGCATGTGTGTGGTAGTTCAGAAGTTGATATTGGATGTCTTCATGATTCATTCTCTACCTTATTTTTTGAGACAGAGTATCTCACTGAACCTAAAGATATTGATTTAGCTAGCCTGGGTGACAAATTAGATCCAACTGTCTCCTGCTTCTCTTGCAGGGGCTTTGGGTGTGCATCATTCCTTGCTTTTCCATGGGTCTAGGAGATCTAAACTCAGGTTTTCATGTTTGCTGGCAGACACTTTACCAACTAAGCCATCTGGCTAGAGTGAAATTATCATTTGTAAGGTCAACATAGAATCAGTAAGAGTTAACCAAATACTCAATGTGTGATTAGAATATTATGCATGAACAAAATAGACAGAGTACAAGACAGACCAGTGGGATTTAGTTTCATATTGTAACATAAGCTTATTGATATGGTTTCATATTCTACATTGTATGTAACCTTTAAGAAATGACTGCTTGTCAACCTTTATTATATTATCAAAGAAGAAAATTTGGAATTTTCTGAAAAGCCAATAACAGAGTATTCCGTTTCCTTTTTCATACTTGTTAGAGATCAATTTTTCTTTAGGGACTTCAAGGATAAGAACAGATTACAGCATAGAATTCAGAAGCAGAAATGAGAATCCAGTACCGTTATCTCTTAAGCAGATTAGCAGAAATGTAAAACAATATACTCTTCTTACTACATGTTTTCATTTGGAAAAAAAATATTTTCTTCAAAATATTTTGCTTTTATATAATGGGTTTACAAGTAGGTTTTGAATATATTAGTATTAGTAGATGCAACACATATAAATATTTTGGTTTTCACTTATTTTAAGAGTGTGATGGGGCCATTGAGACCTTAAAATATCTGGGAAATTTGTGCATTGAACTAAACAGGTAGGTAATGAAGCCTAGTTATAGGAATGTACTATTCAGCTAAGAAGAAATAGAACAAAACTGAGGAAACTTAAATGGAATTTAATTAACAAAATCCAAAGGGAACTGTGTGTGTGTGTGTGTGTGTGTGTGTGTGTGTGCTTGAGTGTAGGAGAAAGGACAATGTTAGATACCATCCTTCCTTTGAGAATGGGTGTCTCATTGGCTTGGAGCTCAAACATTAGGCTAGACCAACTAGCCAAGAGCTCAAGGGATTCTCCTATCTCTGCCCTCTCAGCACTGGGATTAATAGCATCCATCACTGCCCTGTATGTGGGTTCTATGGGTTGAAGTCAGGTCCTACCTGAAAAGCTGAAAGAACTGAAAATCTAGATAGTTTCACAGTGGAGAAAATTAGAATGGCCCAGGCCTAAGAAGACTATAATCTAAGCCGAGGTTTGATTCTGATTCGCGGAAAGGAAAGTGCAAATTACACACACACACACACACACACACACACACACATATATATATATATATATTTATCTTAATGGATGCTAAATCTTGAGGAGGAGCAGACAGAAGTAGAACATGCTTTGCTCCAGTTTGCCCTAGTGTGGTGGTTGCTTTCTCCTAAGTATGTATTAATAGGTTAGCCGATGATTAACAGCATATTACCAGGCTTGATGAGTGAATATTTCAAGGATCTCCACTTATCATTGTGGTCTTGGTATGTCATACAATGTGCATTGTCAGAATTGACACCCAGAAGAGTAGGATAAACTGCTAAGATGTGGCTATTGACACGCCACAATTGGTAGACAAAACCTAGTAGAATAAAGAAGTAGTGACTTTTGTTAAGTAACAAATGCATGGGGGCTTCCATGTGATCACTGCCTTGTAAGAGAAGTTAAAGGGAAGTCCCTTCCCCTTTTTCCCCATGAGGATGGTGCAACACTGTGCCATCTTGGAAGCAGAAGTTATACTCTTGACATAGAGTGAACTACTGGCACTTTAAAAATATTTTATTTTTAATCTTTATTCTATGTGTATGATTGTTTCGCCTGCATTGTATGCAAGTGCACCTATGCCATCCAATGCCCACAGAGGTCAGAAGAGGGTGTTAGATCCCCTGGACTGCAGTTATGGATGGCTGTTAGCCACCATATGGGTACTGGGAGTCAAACCCTGGTCTTCTGCAAGAGCAGTCAGTGCTTTTAACTGCTGAGCCACCTGTTTAGCCCCAACTGCTGGCACACTGATCTTAGACTTCCCAGTCTGCAGAACTGTCCTGAGTAATGTATGTCATGGAGAAACCCATTTCTT
>VZQC01014077.1:0-115305 GCA_009823505.1 Rhizomys pruinosus
CGCTCCGGTCCCAGGACGGTGTCTGTTTGCCACCCTGCCTTGGATGCCAAACTGCAGGCTCAGCTCTGCTACTTCTCAACACAGACAGCCTTTCCCTTAACATGGACATTTTTGATGCAGTGTGTCCAGACTGACACATTCTTCAGTCGCACAAGCATCCCAGGTAGTGGACCAAGAGCAATTCCCTAAGAACTGGATGCAACTGGTTCGGTTTTCTTTCCTCCGTTTTCTGCTCTTAGGAAAGAATCTTTCTTCAGCTTGTAGATGTTTCTATAAATGCATCAGGATTCAGCCCCAATGGAAACACGTGACACTTTCTCCCACATCCCCCCTTGAAGGAGAGAGAAGCTTTCTCTGATTTGATTGGTCAGTTTAGAAGAGGCTCTGCGGTGACGCCTCTTCCCTGGGGCTAGGCTATCAGAACGGTGGGAGTTACTCCTTGTCTGTGCTCAGAACAACACAAAAGCTTGGTGGGACCCATTTTCTGAGCTCCCTAAGAAGCTTTGAATGTTCCTGATTTCCAGGGACAGATGAGAAGCATTTGCAAGTTGTCTGGGTGCACAGTGAGGCAGTGCTAATGAGCTGGGCAGAAATGATGCGGATGCGTTGACCGTTACCCAACTCCCTTCTCTCCTGTTAGTGCTCAGCTTGGGGAAAAGGGAAACTGTATTTCACATCTTCTAAAATATGCCAGCAGCTTAAACCGTCCTACTGTATCAACTTCTCATTACGTAGAGAACATCAGTAACTACTGCTTGTTGGGTAAAGGCAAATTGCTGTGCTTAAAAGATAGCCTCACCAACACTTACTAACTTTATGCAGTAATAATTCACTCAAATTCACCTTCGGATAATATGTAGAAGCCTTGGACATGAATCTGTGGGCAGAATGATTTAAGTTAGATGAAACACTATTGTCTTAGTGGTGTGAGCCATGGTGTGCTTACACAAGGGAGAAACCAGTGAACTCAACCTCAGACGATCTCGCATTTGGAACTTAATGGACTACTTTGAGTATAAGAAATATAAAAGACTCCTAAAAATACCCAGAGAATGCCTTTTCTAATATAGACTAAGTTAGAGGTTCAACAAAGAGGCAGGACACCAGGACTTAAGGAGTCATAAAGCTTGTTTCGGGCCCTATTTATCAATAAACTGGCTAAACAACACCATTCCAGCTATTTTAACTTTCTCGGCTTCAGTATCTCCATCCATCACATGACTATGGTAACACCAAGCATCCTGTCTCCACAAAGGACTAAGTCTGATGTTCTATCTTACATCATGCTGTGTCCTAAGGCAATTCCAAGCACCTTTGATGGTTTTCATACTTCATCTTTATCCAGAGGCTTAACTTTTATCCACATTTAACAACCGGGAAACTGAGATACACAGAGTTTAAGTGGTTCCTCCTGTTTGGCACAGCTGGTAATACAGATCAACCACCTGCTGCACTTCCGAAACTGGTGAGATAGAGAGGAAAGATGAGCCTTCAAAGCATTCCCAGCTTTGTCTCAGGTGAGCTGTGATCATTCTCTGAGATCGCATGTTTATAAGGTAGGATGCCCCCCAAAGATGTCCATGCTATGCTCATATACAAGATGTCCATGCTATGCTTGTACACAAGGAGTCCATGTCTATATTCTTATACAAGGTGTCCATGTCTATATTCTTATACAAGATGTCCATGTCTATGGTCTTACACAAGATGTCTGTGTCCATGCTGTTATACAAGGTATCCATGTCTATGGGTCTCTGAGGTCCCATGTTTATAAGGTAGGATGGCCCCCCAAAGATGTCCATGCTATGGTCTTATACAAGGTGTCTATGTCTATATTCCTATACAAGATGTCCATGCTAGATTCTTATACAAGTTGTCCATGTCTATATACGAGATGTCTGTGCTATGGTGTTACATAAGATATCCATGTCTGTGGATTTATACAAGTCAATGGAGAATTAAGTTGTCCATCAGCATTATTAAGATAGGTCTGGTAGCCTGGATTACTCATGTGGCCCCATGTAAGCTCAGAGACCTTCCAAAGTGGACGAAGGCATGCAAGAGGATGGATGCATGTGAGGACCCATATTGCTCCACTGTTGTGAGTGCCGGGGCTGCTGGCTTCAAAGACGGAAATAGGGCCTTACACCAAGGAATGCAATAACCTTTGGAAGGGAGCGTGGTCCTGTTGGCATCTCCATTTCTGCCCAATAAGACTGTGTTGACCTCTGGCCTAAAGGCTGAACACACACGTGGGTGTTTTCAAGCCATCAGGGGACTGTGGTACGTAACCAGCAGCAATAGCAAACTGATACACGGGTGTGTGGTTATCAAACAGGAGTTGGGCTCCGAGTGGATTCCTTGTCTTTTCTGCCTCTGACACCCTCTGAGTCTATACTCTGTAAGAATGTATAATTCCTCCTAAGGCATTGGAAGGAGCAAAGAAATAAATAACAAAATGAATTGTCTCTGAAATATAACAGGGTTCACACCGGGCGCCACACATACCTGTCCAACCCAAACCAGGCTGCCTCCATTACCCTCTGCTCTGGCCAACAGCCCTTCCTCCCCATCGTCTCGCCTACACAGCTTGTTGTGAGAGTGAGAGGCGGGGGGCAACAATAGTAATATGAGCGCGAAAGACGAGCGCGGGAGAAAGGAGAAAAAAATCAGAGAGCCGAGACAGCGATCGCTCGACTGGGGAAAAGGGCACAAAATAGTTCAATCCCTGCAAAGCCATCTTTCCAAGCTGCTTGGCAGACATTGATCCAAAATGCCTACTTATTTTAAAACATTGAGAGATGGAAAAAAAGATGAAAGATGACCCACGAGGCCTTTCCTCCTCCTGTCCTTTTCCTCCTCTCCCATCTCCTCCTCATCCTCTCCCTCCCTCCCCCTCCTACTTCTGCTCCCCATCCCCACCACCCACAGTTACCTCACATATTCTCACTGCATTCTAAAACGTCTTGAGTCAGAAGCCTTCTCAAATACACAAGCCTCTGACATCTAAAGGATGGTCCCATATCACCTCCATTGGAGTCTTAAAGGGGAACGGAGAACGCTGGGATTAACGAGACCTCCTGGCCTGGGAGTGAAGTCTTCTGGTATTTTCTAAAGGTGCCAAAAGTATTCCATAGTCATTCCAATTTTTTTCTTATTTTCTTTATTATTTTATTTAACATGTATGAATGTAATTGTCCTGCCATGTATGTAAGTGCATTGGTGCCCAAAATGCCCACAGAGTTAAGAAGAGTAGGTCAGATTCCTCGGGAAAACTACATTTACAAGGGTTTTGTCAGCTACTAAGTGGGGGCCGGACATCGAACCCAGGTCTTGTTCAAGAGCCATTGGTGCTCTTAACTACTGCCCTCGTTTGGCTTTTTTCACACTAAGCAGGACAATTAGGGCTCCAGGGAATGGACCGAGTAGATAAGGTTTGTAAACACAGAGGCACAGGAAGTATGAGAGCAGCCGCACGCCAGGCCGGACCTCCTGGGAAGCACGGGCTCAGCAAGGGGCTTGACGATCACTGCAGAGATCACGTGGCCTTTCGTAACCTTGTGACGGTTGCGTACGACTGGGCTCCTTCCTACCGCTTTCTCGTCTTTGCTCTAGTGTAGCCTCCTTTATCATTCTTTGCTTCGAATTGTCCCTTATATAACTTTCTTTCTGCTTCCAAGTGGAGGCACGCGTCTAAATGTGCGATGAAAATTTTTAAAATCAACTAAGAGTTATTAAAATTTCCACTTGTAGATTCTAGACTGGCTCTCTAGCCCATCCTTCTCAATCCTTCTTTCTCTCTGGGCACTCGGAGGATTACATGTCTCCGCCTTCTTCCGACAAGGAGGCCTTGTGCTCCAGGTAAAGATACCCAAGGCTTTCCCTCGGACCTACATCGCTGAGGCGTGGAGGGAGAGCTGCCCGGAAACTGCGGTCTCTCAAATTGCTTGCTCCAGCAGCAGTATTGAGCATCATCGGGGAGGGGGGGTAGCTGTCAGTGATGCAGTCTCTGGCCTGCCCTGAACCTACTGAATCAGAAACTGCAAGGTGGGTTCCAACACCCTCTGTTTGAAGGAGACCTCCAGAGGATTCTGGTAAAAGCTGAGTTTGGTAATCAACGCCTGGACTTTCTAAGCGTCTTAGCTTCACCCACGGCTGTGTGGAGCTAGATAGCAGCTTATCCTGAGTGACACACTGCTACAAATAGAAAGCAAGAACAGCTTGTGAAAGAGAAGGCAGCTGTGGAGTAAAGCTATGATATGAAAACAATCAGATTTGGACAACCATTATCACCTGCTAAAAGCTTCCAGGGTGGGATCTGCTCCTGTTTTAATAAAAGAGAAGAGGTTAAAAATATTAGCATCAAACTGAGACTTTTCCTCCTTGAGCAAGAAGGGAATCAGAATTGACACGGGGCAGTCCTGGCTGCAGTGCAGCCTCACTGAAGGCTTGCCCAGTGAGTCTCTGAAGTCAGCTCAGGCACAACCAGGGCTTTAGGAACCACTTTTTAACAACACTGATGTAATCGGTCTTCTTCTTCTGGAGCGGGGGAAACTTTGGCCCAGAAATGTACATGTCCTTGCCCACAGTGATTCACTGTCTTAATCCACTTTCTACTTCTATAACTGAAAAATAATACACGGGGCATTTATTACAGAAAAGGATGGTGTTTATTTTTGTTTTGTGGGTTTTGCTAATGCTTTGTTCCCAGTTCTGGAGGCTGGAAGGCTACGAGCATGACTCCGACATCTGTTCAGCAGATGGCACCCTAGTAACCTGCTAGCTCAAGTCTCCTTACAGATCCATGAAGGCAACTCTGGATTACCCCTTCATGGCTTCATTGGACCCGCTACCTCTCAGAGTTACCTCTCCAGACACAGTTCTCTTACAGATTGGCAGGAGAGGGTTATGTTTCTAATACAGGAATTTTAAGCTATAGGAACAAATGGAAGGTAGAAATAGAAATGAGACCCAAACCCAAGTTTCCCACACCCTTTAGTTCCAGGTAATTTTTTCCCTACCTTTAGCAGTCTCCAGTCTCTCGGAAGCCGCAGTGCACGCGTCTGCAACTCAGCTTGTGGTCTTCCTGGAGTGACCTGGGCTATTGGTCTGAAATGTAATGAAATGCTTTTTTAAAAAAGAATGCGTCAGCTGGGTGTGGTAGTACACACCATTAGTCCCAGCACTTGGGAGGCAGAGGCAGGCAGATCTCTATGAGTTCAAGGCCAGCCTGATCTACATAGTGAGTTTCAGGACAACTGGGACTACAGTTGAGACCTTGTCTCAAAAACATCAAAACAAAGAAGCAAACAAACAAAGAAACAAGGATGGATCATGAGACAGAAGCCCACTCTGGTCTGGTCTGGTCTGGTCTGTGCAGCGGACAATAGAAAGGGAGGTCTAGTGAATGCAGAGCAAGGGGCCAGAGATCACACTCGTTCTGTGTGGCCACCGCAATGGTCACCACAAAACAAGTGGCTTGAATGGTAGGAAGTTACTATCGTGCGAGTTTGGAAGTCACAAATCCAAGCTCAGTGTCACTGAGGCTGCTTCACACCCCTGCTTCTGTGGTCACAGCCTTCTTCTTGGGCTAACACCCTCTGCCTCTCTTTTATGAGATGCTAGGATTGTATGTAAGGCCCATTCAGATAATCCAAAATCCTCATCACCAAATCTTTCATTTAATCACATTTCGTGGTGTGGACAGTCCTCCTAAAGACTGACTGACCCTGGACGGCAAATGCTTCATCACTTACAGGGGCATCTGCCTGCCCAGGGTTATAAACTTGACTGTTGTCCTTCTGCAGGAAAGGAGGGATCCAGGGAGCCAGATGCCCCCAACTCCAACCAGCTGGTCAGCCTCAGCTGTGTAAGGGGGCGGGGCTGAGGGCAGATAAAAAAGAAGAGCCCTTGCCATGGGGGAGGTTGCAGGGTTCTGTCCCTGGACCCTGTGTGGACATGAGGAAAGCACCACCTTCTCTGTAAGTGACCCCTCACCCATTTGCTCTGTAAGCAAGCCCAATTAAACTTTCTAGACTATTCCAAACTGTGGTTTTGGAGCGTCTCCTTTGCTTTGCCTTTGGGGCCAGGGAGGAGGAGGCCTTAAATTATCTATGAGTATGTGAACCTCCCAGAAGGAGTTTTAGCAACACATCTGCAGAGACCATTTTTCTAAGTTAAGGTAACATTTGTGGGTTCCAATGATTCTATAAAGATATCTTTGGTATGGGTGGGATGGCATTTTTCAGCCTGCCCAAGCTTTGGGGAAGATCCCTGCCCTCCCTGAGCTTCCCCTCTTTTACAGGAGGGTTGGCACTGCGTGACTGAAGAGGGCTGGCACTGGCAAGAGCACCAAGCCACAGGAAGCCCCTTCTTTGCCTCTAACGGACATGGGAAACCCAGCAAACACATCAGCCACTGTAAAGCCAACCACTCCTGGCTGGCAACTTTTGAACACACTGGCCTACTCTTCCAGTCCCTAAGTCTGCCTCTGCCCCCTGGTAGCCATTGAAAAACTGCTGTGACCAGGTCTACAGGGATAAAAAGCCATGTGACAACAAGGAATGTGGAGATTGTGGTTCCAGTCAGGAAGAGCACCAATGAAGCTTTAGTGCTCAGTTCCTCCAAGGACGTAAACATTGATGCCCTGGTCACAAATCCTCTGCAGACTCAGCCTGAGACAGAAGGACTAGAATGAGCCCCAGCTCTGCCAGGGTTGGGCATCCTAACAGGCTTCCAAAGCCCCATTTGGCTTCGTTATTAGGATTGACATAAAGCCGTACAGAGGCCAGGAAAAGTGAAGCCAGTGTCACTACCCTTCGATGGCTGCGTGGTCCCAGTTGCCTACGCAGGCCCTTCCTTCCTACTCCCTCAAGTCTTGGCCCCTGGGCCCTCCAGCCATGCAGGTACCTCCTGCAGTTCGCAGTCTCTGGGTTACCTCATGTTCCTGCAGGATTTCAACAAAGCCCTGCATTGACTTCCCTGTTTGAAGCACTTAAGGAGAGTTTTCTGTTTTCTGACTGGACCCCTAACTGGAAACAGTGTCTGTTGCTGTATTATTTGACATAGCAAAAAGTTAAAAATATCTTATGTAGAAATCAGCTTTCTGTTACCATGACAAAAATATCTGAAATAATAGACTTAAAAAGGAGGGAAGGTTCAGAGGATCCCATTCTTGGTACTTAGTCCTGCTACTTTGGGTCTATGGTAGCGCAATATGTATGGTAGGGAGCGTGGTGGGTAGAGGAGGCCAGTTCACATCATGGGGGTTGGGAAGAAAACAAAGAGAAGAGGTCAGCTTGCAGATCGCCACTCAGGGCATGCCCCCAGCAACCTGGTTTCCTTCCACTAGGCCACTTCCAAAAGCGCCACATGGATCTTTGGAAAACACTGAAGATCAGTCTTAAATGTGCAACACACAAAAACAGTCAGAAAGCTATGCAGAAATTTTAAAAATTGACATAAATGTATGTATACCAGCATGGAAAATGATTTGATGGCAGGCAGTCTCAGAACAATACCACTAAGGAATTTGTCTTATGCTTATTTTTTAGCACAAACCAGTCCCATATATTGTCTATACTTTGGTGTATTTGTGTTTATATAAGTCAAGCATAGTGTGTACACCTGTAATCTCAGTATTTAAGAGGTAAAGCCAGGAGGATTCAAAGTTCAAGGCTGGGTTATAAACATGTTAAGGCCTGCCTGGACTACATGAGACTCTGTCTTTAAAAGGAGTTTTATGTATAAATACATACATTCATGGAAATATCTGGGAGGATTAGCAACAAATCAATTTCATTTTACCTCTAGGAAGCAGACAGAAATGGAATGGGGAGACAGTGGCAAGAAGAACTATAAATTTACTGTACTGCTTTAAGTTTTTACAAAGAAAATATATATTGCTTGTATAATCAAAATTGGAATGGTAAAACAATAGCAGTGGCTCTAGAACATTCTACTATGACAGTGCTGTGAAGCATCAGAAGTGCCAGTCTGCGCTTCTACAGGCAGCAAGATGCATGCGTGGTCACAGCACGAACTGGCTGTGCTGTGCTGTCTCCTCCTGAGGGTATTGTGAAGATTGGATAAGTAGCCACAGAGAGCACCAGGCAACATGGGATCTGGAGTGTGTAACGGGTGAGGCTTGGTGGGGTGGGATCTGGAGTGTGTAATAGGTGAGGCTTGGTGGGGTGGGATCTGGAGTGTGTAACAGGTGAGGCTTGGTGGGGTGGGATCTGGAGTGTGTAACGGGTGAGGCTTGGTGGGGTGGGATCTGGAGTGTGTAACAGGTGAGGCTTGGTGGGGTGGGATCTGGCATGGCCCTTCCTCTGCTCCAGCCACACTGTCCCTTCTTCCTCTCCTGACTATGCCGCATTCTCTGTCCCTGAAATGTTGCTCCTTTCTCCTGACTCCCCACCCATCCTTCAGTACTCACCATGATGACTACCAGCTCAGAGAGGCCTTGCAGGGTCTGCCTGTCCACAGGTGTCCAACAGTTCTGTCAAAGAATCTTGCTGGCCTTTTCCCAGCATGTGTTACAATCTGTGATCAAGTCTGTGACTCTTTAAACTCTTCACCTCTTTATTGTTTTGCTTCTGTTCTCATAAGTACATAAACTTCACAAAGCCAGGGACAGTGTCTGGAAGTTCAGTGCTGTTTCTTTTACATCCAGTAGAGTTTCTGCCATAGAGGTAAAAGTAGCAATAATAATAATAATAATAATAATAATAATAATAATATCTTAGATCGGGGATTTCCCAGGACCACCTGAAGCACAGAGTACCTGGGCAAAGGCTAAACAGGCATACCCCCCTCCCAACTGGAATTGCAGAGGGAGTGTCCAAGTGGATTCATTGGAGAAGCTTCAGACTAGAAAGGGAAGAGATTAGACTTCCAATAGAAAACCTAAAACTTAGACAAGTCAACACTCCATAAGCAAGGAGAAAAATAAACCAAACGAACAAGCAATCAAAAAACGAAGGCAAAAAAAATAAAACAAAAACAAAAAAAAAAAAAATGAAGGAAGCAAGCAAAGCAAGCCTTCAACACAGTGAAGAGGCATTTGCAATTTGCATTGGAATACAGGCAAGGAGATACCCACATGCCAGGGATACAAAAAGGGACATGGGAAAGGTGCAGGATAATTCCACACCAAGCTCTACCAACCCTGTGGGAGATTCCTACAGTGGGATCCCCCTAGGGATGGCCCAGGACACAGAACTTAGAGGAATGAGTGCAGACATATTCAGAGAAATCAAAGAATATAAAGAACAAGTCAGAGAACTAAGGAGGGAGAATGAAAAAACTCAAGAAGGACCTAGAGAGAGAGATTGGCAAACTCCAGAAAGAACTAGAGGAAGAAAATGACAAACTCCAGAAGGAAGTAGAAACACTGAAAAGATACCATGTTGAAAAAGAAAAGAAAACTACCCAGCAAAGAGCTATAGGAAGAGATTGAGAAGCTCCAGAAAGAAGTAGAAATACTAAAGAAATCAGAAGAAGAAATGAAAAAGGAAATCAAACACTCATTCAACCAAGAGGAAAGGAATGGAGGAAACAGAACAAAGAATATCAGACCTGGAAGATAACACAGAACATCTAAAAACCTCAAGGAAAGATTATGAAAAATTTTAAAATACACACACAAAAAAAGGGGGCTGGAGAGAGAGCCTAGTGGTTAAGAGCACTGACTGCTCTTGCAGAGGACCTGGGTTCGATCCCCAGCACCCACATGGCAGCTAAGAACCGTCTGTAACTCCAGTTCCAGGAGAACTCCAGTTCCAGGGGAATCAGAGACCCTTTTCTGACCTCTGCGGCATTGCACGACACGGGTGCACAGACCTACATGCATACAGTACATTCATACACATACAAAAAATAAATAAAATTAAAGAAATCATAGGATGAACAGAGTTTTATGAGAGACAATTGCTAAGGTTACCATGTGACTTGCCTGTAAAAAATAAATAAATAAATAAATAAATAAATAAATAAATAAATAAAAATAAAATACACAAAAGTGGAACAACCAGGAATTGTGGGACACTATGAAAAGATCAAACCTCCACATCATAGGGATAGAGGAAGGAGAAGAATCCCAGGAGAATGGCATTGATCAGATCTTCAACAGAATAATAGATGAAAATTTCCCCAAACTAAAAAAAGACAAACCAATACAAATACAAGAAGCACATAGAACTCCAAACAGACAAGATCAGAAAAGAAACTCTCAATGCCATATCATAGTTAAATCGCTAGACACCCAAACAAAGACAAAATTCTGAAAAGCCACAAGAGAAAAACAATAAGTTACATATAAGGGGAAACCTATCAGAATTACAACTGACTTCTCAGTGCAAACTATGAAAGCAAGAAGAACATGGAGCAAAGCATTCCCAGTGTTACAGGACAATAGATGCCAACACAGGTTAATATACCCAGCAAAAATGTCAATTATAGTTGAAGGAGAAAGAAAAATCTTCCATGACATAAACAAGATGAAAGAAAACCAAACCGGAAAACCAACCCTTCAGGGAATACTTGAAGCAATTCAAAGGACAGAAGAAAGGAGCAACCATCCCCAGGCACCTAGAAAGGGAAATCAATGAAAGCATAACTGCAGAAGTAGAAACCTAGACCAAAAATACAAATGGATAATAAGGTGAAAGGAAGCAACACAAATCTATCAGTTATAACCTTAAATATTAATGGACTAAATTCCCCAATCAAAAAAAAATACACTGGGAGATTGGATTAGGAAACAGAACCCATCTATATGCTTTCTACAAGAAACGCATCTTGCCTTCAAGGATAGGCACCACCTTAAAGTGAAGGGATGGAAAAAAAATATTCCAAGCAAATGGTACTGAAAAGAAAGCAGGTGTTGCTATTTTAATATTAATATTATTAATAATAATAATAGACTTCAAAGTAAAAGAAATCAGAAGAGACAAAGAAGCCCATTACATTTTTATAAAAGGAACAATTGACCATGAAGATTTCACAATCATGAATATATATGTACCAAACTCTGGTGCACAAAACTTTATAAAGACAATTCTCCAGGACCATAAGGCACAGATTAACCCCAGCACATTCATAGTAGGGGACTTCAATACCCCACTGAGTCCTTTAGATAGGTCAGTAGGACAAAGAATAAACAGAGAGACATCTGAACTGAATGATATGATACACAAAGGGACCTCACAGACATCTACCAAATATTCCACCCTAATACCAGAGAATACACTTTTTACTCAGCACCCCATGGAACATTCTACAAAATCGACCACATATTGGGACACAGAAGAAAGATCCAAAATACAAAAAGATTGAAATAATTTCATGCATTCTATCTGACGACAATGCACGGGAGACATCTGATGTCTTCTTCAATTTCCTTCTTCAGGGTTTAATTTTTTGTTGTAGAGATCTTTGGTGTCTTTGGTTAGGTTTGTTTCCTAGTATTTTATTGTTTTTGAGGCTATTGTGAGTGGAAGGTCCCTGTATTCCTTCTTCAGTTGCTTGTTGTTGGTGTAAAGAAAGGCTACTGATTTTTCTAGGTTAATTTTGTATCCTGTCCACTTTACTGAAGCTCTTAATTCATTTCTAGGATGATCTGGAGTTTTAGCATCCCTTAAGTAACAATATATCATCAGCAAAAAGGATGTTGACTTCTTCTTTTCCAATTAGTACTCTTTAATTTTCTTTTCTTGCCTTATTGCCCCCTAGCAAGTGTTTCAAGCACCATACTGAAGAGGAGGGTGACAGGTGGCAGCCTTGCGGAGTTTCCTACCTTTAAGGGAATGCTTCTGGGCTGGAGAGATAGCCTAGTGGTTAAGAGCACTGAAGCTCTTGCAGAGGACTGGGTTCGATCCTCAGCACCCACATGGCGGCTGAGAACATCTGTAACTCCAATTCCCAGGAGAACTCCAGTTCCAGGGGAATCTGACACCTCTTCTGACCTCCGCAGCATTGCATGACACGGGTGCACAAATCTACATGCAGACAGTACATTCATACACATAATAAATAAATAAATAAATAAATAATAATTAATTAATTAAAGGGAATGCTTCTGTCTTTTCCCCATTTGGATAATAGGGCTGTGGGTTCCTGTATTGGCTTTGATTACATGAGGAATGATCCCTCCAATCCAATTCCCTCTAGGCTTTAAGTATGAAGGGATGCTGGATTTGTCAAAGGCTTTTCTGTGTCAATTGAGATGGTGTGGTTTTTGTCTTTCAGTCTATTTATATATTTTATGATATTTATTGATTTTTGTATGTTGAACCATCCCTGCATCTCTGGTATGAATCCAACTTGGTCATGATGATCTTCTTGATGTGGGTCTGTATGTGGTTTGCAAGTATTTTGTTGAGAATTTTTGTACCTGTGTTCATTAATGAGATGGGTCTGTAGTTCTTTTTGGTTGTATCTTTGCCTGGTTTTGGTATTAGAGTGATGCTGGCTTCATAGAAGGAATTTGGGAGAATTCCCTCTGTTTTTTATCCGTCTCAACAATTTGGTAATAATGGTTGTATGTCTTTTTGAAATGTTTTTATAGAATTCTTGCTATGAACCGTCTGAGCCTGGGCTTTTTTAGTTGGGAGGTTTCTATTAGATATTCAATTTCTTCATATATATGGGTTCTGTTTAGGCTGTCGAATCTCTTCTTGGCTGAGCTTTGGTGATTCCTAGATTTCAGATACTCATACCATTCTCTCTTAGTTTTCAAAACTTAGTAGTGTATACGGTTTTTGTAGTATTCCGTATGATTGTCTGATCTTTTCATTGTCTGTTGTGATATTTCCTTTTTTTTTTTTTTTTTTTTTTGATAACTGGGTAGAGGTCTGTCTACTTGTTTCTTCCTCAAAGAACCAACTTTTGGATTCATTGATTTTTTTTTGTATTGTTTCTTTGTTTTATTTTCTATTTCATTGATTTCTGCTCGTGATTTGTGTTATTTCTTCATGTCTGTTGCATGTAGGGTTCATCTGTTGTGCCCTCTCAAGTGCTTTTTAGGCTGCAGTGTTAGATCATTTATTGTGCTCTTTCTGTTTTCCTAATGTAGGCACCCAGGGCTATAAACTTCCCCTTAGGACTGCTTTTAAGGTATCCCCTAGGTTTTGTTGTGTTTGTATTTCAAATTGCCATTCAGTCCAGGGAATGCTTTTATTTCCTTCTTTATGCTCTTTCCTTGACCCATTCATTATTCAGGAGTGTTGTGTTTAGTCTCCATGTGTTCTTGTAGATAGTAGGGCTTATCTGGTGTTGATAATGAGCTTTAGTGCATTGTCGTCAGATAGAATGCATGAAATTATTTCAATCTTTTTTGTATTTTGAGGATCTTTCTTCTGTGTCCCCATGTGGTCGATTTTGTAGAATGTTCCATGGGGTGCTGAGTAAAAAGTGTATTCTCTGGTATTAGGGTTGATATTTTGGTAGATGTCTGTGAGGTCCCTTTGTGTATCATATCATTCAGTTCAGAGTCTCTCTGTTTATTCTTTGTCTCGACTGACCTATCTCAAAGGGCCTAGTGGGGTATTGAAGTCCCCTACATGAATGTGTTCTGGGTTATCTGTGCTTATGTCCTGGAAATTGTCTTTATAAGTTTGTGCACCAGAGTTTGGTACATATATATTCATGATTGTGAATCTTCATGGTCAATTGTTCCTTTTATAAAAATGTAATGGGGCTTCTTTGTCTCTTCTGATTCTTTTACTTTGAAGTCTATTATTATATATTAATAAATTAATTTAAAATAGCAAACACCTGCTTTCTTTTCAGTACCATTTGCTTGGAATATTTTTTTTCCATCCCTCACTTTAAGGTGGTGCCTATCCTTGAAAGCAAGATGCATTTCTTTAGAGAAAAGACATATAGATGGGTTCTGTTTCCTAATCCAATCTCCCAGTGTATTTTTTTTTTGATTGGGGAATTTAGTCCATTAATATTTAAAGGTTTTAAAACTGATAGATTTGTGTTGCTTCCTTTCACCTTATTATCCATTTGTATTTGGTCTAGGTTTCTACTTCTGGATTATGCTTTCATTGATTTCCTTTCTAGGTGCCTGGGGATGGTTGCTCCTTTCTTCTGTCTTTGAATTGCTTCAAGTATTCCTCTGAAGGGTTGGTTTTCCGGTTTGGTTTCTTTCATTTGTTTATGTCATGAAGATTTTTCTTTCTCTTCACTATAATTGACATTTTTGCTGGGTAATACCTGTGTTGGCATCTGTAGTCCTGTAACACTGGGAATGCTTTGCTCCATGTTCTTCTTGCTTTCCTAGTTTGCACTGAGAAGTCAGTTGTAATTCTGATAGGTTTCCCCTTATATGTAACTTATTGTTTTTCTCTGTGGCTTTTCAGATTTTGTCTTNATCCCTTCCCCTTTCCACCTTGTTTCCCCCACCGCGCCGTTCCTTTGGGTCATCCCCTTCTGCTCATCTACCCTTTCCTTTCTCCCTATCACTCCCTCTCCCCAGTTACTAACCGGCCCCCCCCCCCTCTTTTTTCCCCCCCTTTTTTCCCATCTCCCCTCCTTCCGCCAGTGTGATTTGCCTACATGCGGAGATTCCCCATCTCCAAATTTTACTAACAATCGCCAAGCTAAACAAACCCAACTGCCTAGCAGCCGGAAAACATTGCTCTTTGCAACCAAGCCTCAGCCTAAGCTGCTCGATCCTCTGCCCCACTGCGGTCTTATCATTTTCATCAAACATTGTCCTTGCCTATTCCTCCGTGTTACACACTATCACCCCAGCCAGCTTTGCCTAAGGCGAGTTCCGGCTCATTCTCTCTCTTTACCGCTAGGTCACTTGTTTTCCCAGACTCCGAGATGGGCACCCCCCCCCCCATCCCTCCATTCACGTCTACACCTTTGTGTTTAGACCACCCCCAATGGCTCCTCTCCCATCTCGCTCGCGACAAGCCTCCCGCGGGTTCTCCCCCCCTCTTTCTTCCGCTTTTTTTCCCAGTTGTCTGGCCCCCCCCTTCCTCATGCTCGTTGTGATTTAGAAAGCTTCCTCTTCTCATTTGCTGTGCTCATCGTGAGACATTTCCCCTCTTCTTCCCACCATACTCCACCTTACACCCACTCGCCCCCCCCTTGCCTGCTACATATAGATGTCCTGACCTCGTAATACTGATTCCCACTTCTATACCGAGCTCGCTCACTTATTGCTCGCACTACCTTTTCCCCCCTACATTTCCCGGAACCCCCCCCACTGCTAGACTACTTTCCCCGGTCCCAAATCCATGCATGCACACGTATTGAATACATGGGCCTCTACACTTTGCCAGTGACCACCTTTGGCCAAGATTGAAGAGTCCGGTTATTTCCTTTGCGGCTGTCCGGCATATCAGATGAAGACTGGACTTTTAGTCCTTTCTCTTCCCTTTTCAATTGTTGATACAGTGATAGGGTTCCAACGTCTCAAGCACTCATATGACCCTGCTCGGGAGCATAGAAGGAAGTTTGACCGTTTGCACGCATTTGACTTTTTTCCACCCCCCCCGACCCTTTTTTTCCTTATTGTTCTTCCCGATACTTTCTTTAGCATGCACGATTATTCAGGCCTGCTACAATTTCTACACCTTAGTAATGCCACCATTACGCCCGGCTCACTCTGGTTTCACATTCTACGCGGCCATCGCCTCACTCCACCCCACCTTGTTTTCTTCTAGGTGGGGAATACGGGTGCCTTACCCGTGCGGCGTCTGGGCCTCCTTTCCTCTCCCTTTCTCTTTCTGAGGAGCTTTCTTCTCGCTCCTTCCCTCTCCTCTTTTCTCTTTCCTCCCCCCCCTTCTCTTTTTTTCCGTTTTTTTTCCCCTTTTATCTTCTCTTTCCCCTTTCCTTTTCTTTTTTTTTTTTTTTTCCCCCCTCCCTCCCCCTCCGCCTTTTTCTTTTTTTTTTTTTTTCCCCCCCCCCTTTTTTCTTTCTTTTTCCTTTTCTTCTTCTTTTTTCCTTTCTTCCCCCTTCCCCCCCCTTTCCTTTTTTTTTTCTTTTTTTTCCCTTTCTGCCCTCCCTTTTTTTTTGGTGACTCCGCTCCATTTTTTTCGCTTGGGACTCCGGGATTCCCCCTCCGAGCCCAGGAGGCAGGCAAGACCTGCCTCAGTTCCTCTTTATTCTGCTGATGTCCACCCGCCCCCCCCTTTTCCTTCAGACTTCTCACGTTTCAGTTCCCGTCAGCCTCTGCTGTGCTTGCTCCCTTGTTTAGCCCGGACCCAAAACCCCCTGCTTTCCTTACAACACGATTTTGGGTCCCCCGGGGAATAGTGATTGTGAGCATTAAATGAAACCAAGCTTGAAACACTTATCATCATAAACACTAAATAAATATATAAGCAGTGGTTATTATAATCACATGGAAAACATGGCTGGAACAGCTTTTCCTTCCCTTTTCCCCCCTTTTTTTTTTTTTTTTTTTTTTTTTTTTTTTCCCCCCTCCCTTTTTTTTCTCTTTTCCTCTTTTTTTACCTATGCTTTAACAATCTGATCTTAACCCAAACCCTCCTTGTCCCCCATGTCTGCATCACCATCCACACCCCCCACTTTACTTTTTGCACATTCTTTTTCCCCTTTATCAGACTTCTCACTTTCCCCATACTTTTGTGAAATCTTTCTTCACCCCCCGAAACTTCACCCATACCTCTGCTTCAATTGTGCATTAAATCATTTGATTTTTCAACACCCCTTGGGGCATTTTTTGTGCTTTGTTCGTCGGCTCCGGGTCTTAATACCCACGCCCCATTCGGTTTCCCCCAAGGGTTCTCAGGGTCCTTTAGCCCACCTCTTGATTTATAATCTTTCCCGCCCGCCTTGTATCAATATCTCTGGTATCCCCCCGCTATCATTTCGCTGTCCTAAGGCTCCTTTAGTTGGGTTTGCGGTTCTCCTTAGGGCTTTCCCATTTTGCTTCTCTAATACTCTTGCCGAATTACCCCACCCTTTTACACACACGCTATATTTTCAAAGGATTTCTGCATCAAAGCGACTCCTTCTCTTTTTCTTCCGGTTATTCTTGAATTTTCACACCTTTCACGTTGGTTTCAATCCTCTTTGTCTCTGTCCTCACAATTCCCCACACCCCCCAAGTCCACAACACCTTGTTTCCTTACATGGGGGATGCATCTTTATTTTTTCTGACAGCAAACGCCACCTGAGAAACGATCCTGAAAAGTTTCAAGTTTGGCTCTAGTCAACCCTTTCCTTCCCTCCCACCCTGGCTCAGATGCCTTCTCGGTGGCCTTTGCCCCTCTCGTTTTTGCGCGGTGGATTTTCCACCGGCAGTCCGGCGGCTTATGCTTGTCTTAGTTATCTTGATTTTCCTAAGCCTCTTCCTATTTACATGCAAATTCCATTCCCTCCTTTTTTCCTTATATTTACACCTTTCACTTTCCACTATCCCCAGCTGTTTATTTCGTTTGTGAGCTACTGTTATGAGAGGCTTTTTCCTTCTCTCTCCCGCCACCCCCCCGAGGTTCTTTTTGTTCTTTCCTCTTTCCCCGCCCCTTTCCCTGTGTCTGGTCTTGTTTTGATTTGCCGACCTTGCTACGAGTTTTGTGTGGCCTCTCCCCCAGCTGTCTCTGTGCCTTTCGTAACGCTAGTCCCTTTATTTCCTTTTCCCCTACCTCTTGTTTCCTGCACCCTGTACTCCCGCCCCCCGCCTGCATTATCCCTTTCGTGTATTCTTCGGGTTCGTTCCTTCCCCCTGCACTCCCCTATCCCTCAAGTCCTCTTGGCCCCATGCCCCTTCTGAATGTTAACTACCCCCAGGCGGTAGAGGCACGCGAGGGCCTAGTGTCGTTCGGGGTATTGTTACAGATTCATTTCTCTCAGCCCTTGATGTCGCTTTTACCCGTGGTCGCGGCAGCAGGGCAGGACACAGATGGCACTACCAATACAGCGGTGCACCAACCGACAGGCCAGGACATGGACATCTCATGACTCACCTCCACTTTTCAAAATTTTTCTATTTACCCCCCTCGTTAAAACTTATATCTTGTTTATTTCTTTTTGTTCCTAATTCACAATAGCGACTTTCATCTGATTTTGTTTGACCAGACGGGTTTATTCCCCTCATCCTTCTCCTTGATCCCCCATGTTCTTCCGTTCGTGTTCCTTCTCGCGCCCACCGAGCCCTTACCGGTTTAGTATAGTTTTTTCCACCTCTTTTTGCTATACGTTTTCCGCTACATCATGTTCCTCTTAACGACTTGCACCCCCCATTCTCCATATCTGATCCATTTTAATTTGTTAGTCTGCTACACTATGCCACCTACTTTTCCACGCGCCCCTTTTTATTCATTATTTGTTCCCTCTCTCCCCTTTTTTGGCCTCTTCTTTTCGGCGTACCCCACGCGTTGTTTTCCTAATCTCTGTTCACAAACCAGTCTGGTTCCCCCCCCCTAGTGGAGCTCACTTATCCGTTATTTTACACCTCTAGCGACTCCTAGTCCCCTCGTTTGTTCTTTGTTCTCTATCACCCTTTCCTTTTTCTCCTTCCTGTCTTCGCCCCCTCTCTCTCTTCTTTCAACTTACCCTACTTCTTCTCTCTTCCCCATATTCTTCCCCAGCACGACTCTGCCTGCATCCTGTGCCCGCCCTGCGAGTGCTTCGAGCTCGCCTCACCCCCCTCCCCCGAAACCCATTCATTAAAACTTCTTGCTTTACAGGATTCCATAACTAGTTCGGTCCTCTCGCCATCCTCCCTTCTTTCCCCCGCCCATTCCCCCCCGCCTGTTACATCGCCTCACTCACCTGCACGGATCCTGTCACTGTTTATCCATCTGCCGGACTGCCTATCTGATCTTTCCCCTTCCCTCCCCCCCCCCTCTTTCTTCTGGCAACAGTTTTGTCTTCGTGTTTCCTTCTTCCCGCGCCGCCCCTATCCTCCTTCCTTTTAATTTCTCCCTACTCCGTTTCATTATGTGTCACCCCTCGGTTGGTCCCCCATCCAGTTCGGTAATGCTCCCTTACTGTCACCTTTTTTCCCCCTCGCTTTTTTGTCCGTTCGCCTTCATTGTTCCCCCCCTTCAGCCACCCTCCACCCCTCGCGCGCTCCCAGCCCGTCGTGCCTCCCCCCATCTTTCCCCTGTGTTGTTTATTGCCAACACTCGACATTTTCGTTTTCCCCCTCGGTCTTTCGTCATTCCGCCGCTGTGCCCCATCGATGTCGAAAAGGCACCTTGTGATTGTGCTCAAGTATTCGCTGTTCTTTTTCCGCCCTGAGCTCTCATCCCCTCCTTTTTACACCGCATCCGATGTCATACCACCCTCAATCGACAGCTTTTAATATTCTCATGTCACGCCTGGCCCCGTTTTCGGTGTAATACCTCCCCTGCAACATACTCCTTTCTTCCCACCAGCGTCCCTCGTGTTTCCTCTTTCGGGCTCTTATCTGTTTTTATTCTCTTCACAGCAATTCCAGAAATAGTCATTCTATGCGTATTAGACCCATGCCCGCCATACTGAATTTTTCACAGTTCCTCCCCCTTCTTCTTTTTTCCCTCATTGTGCTCTCCCACCACACCGTGTGTTCGGGTTGTGCTGGGTCCATCTCTCATTTTTTTATCACCCCGCATTCCTCTGGCCCACGCCCGACCTAAGTGTCACCTCATCCCAAAGTTAACAATGACCCCCCTTCATACCCAGCAGCGCCTCCACCCACTCACGCTCCTACAATAGAGATGGCCTTCGCGCCCACCCCTTTTTCACCGTTCCGTGCTCCACCTCATACCTCTTGCCTTCTTAGTGCTGGGATTTTCGTTCGGTTCGCGGTCCTTCTGTCGTATTTGGTCTCTGTGCCTCGTGTTCATCCTATTATTGTTTCTGTGTAGTCCATAAGACATACACTTTTTTAATGCTGTCTGGAGAACACCATTCCTCGTAGTCATCCACTTACACACCTCTGCTCTTAGAAATCTGCAATGATCCCCCGATTGCTCATCTGGTTCCATGCAGATTTCCCCCCCTCCTCCTCCTGGCTGTCCCATTAAGGGACGATTGTCGTCACCAGAAAGAGCCTCCCCCAGTCCCGCACACGCCGACCAGCTGCTCTTGGGTCTCTGTCGTGGACACTCTCGTTTACATTCTTTGAGTCCCCAGGTCATCCTCTCAGCCGCTTTGCTCTATGCTTGGCTTGGTGTAGTTTTACGCGGACTGGTGGACGTTTCCAGATGAATAGTTCTCTTTTTCCCTCTCCTTCCCCTCCCTTGCTTTCTTCCCCCCATTTCCTCTGCCCCACCCCTTACCAGTTTGCTTCGATCCTTTTCTTAACCTTTATTTTTGCTCTTCGTCTTTCACGTCCCCTCTCACCCCCTTCCCCCCTTTCTACCCATCATACCCCCTTCGTTCGACCCCCCCCGTGGCCTCCTCCTCTCCCCCCCCACCTCCTTCTCCCCCTTTCCCCCCTCTCCCCTTTTTTCCCCCCCTTTTCCCCCTCCATTTCTCCCTATCCATCTTTACTTCCCCCCCTTAGCCCTTCCCCTGACTCTTCCCCGCCTTTGGTTTCTCTCTCTCGCCCCCCCCCTCCCTCCTCCTTTTTTTTTTTTTTTTTTTTTTTTTTTCCTCTGAGTGTCTGTGTGCTGGCTGTAATGTGATTTTTTTCCCCACTTCTGGCTTCCCCCTCCTACTGCCCTCTTCCCTACTTTCCGACCCTTCCCGCCCATTACGCACCCCTTTTCCTATTTCATCCCCCCCCACCAATCCCCCTCCATCCCCCCCCCCCCCCCCCTCTCACACATCTTCCCCCCACTCTCCCCCGCGCCCCTGTCCCCACGTGTCCTTATTCCCCCCCTTGCCTATCTTCCCTCCTCATTTTTTCACCCTTCCTCACCCCCTGCTGAGCCTTCCTGTCTTGAACCATTTTATTTATCACCCAATTCCTTTCAGGTTTTTCGATACTCACGTTACTCCTCCCTCCCTTCAACCCACATCTCCGCCCTTCGCTCCCCCTTCAGCTCTGTCATTTCTTGAGTATGCCTCCCCTTTTGATTTACGGCCTGTTACTCATATTACTGTTATTTCGTCAAACTGCATGATTTATGTGCCAGTTGGAATGTTGTCTCTCCACTTTTAATGAGCCGTAGCGTACATCGTACCCGTAGGGGGCCGTTTCCACCGTTCTTGCCCTTTCTCTCTCCCAAATCGTATCTGGCGCAACACACTTTCTTTTGTACTTCCCACCCCACCCTTTCTTCGCTTATCTTCCTCTTTCTGCCCCACCCTTCCCCTCTTCCCCGATCCTCCCCCCCTTCCACCTCCTCCCCACCTGCCTTTCGAAACCAACCACCTCTCAAATTTTCCCAATTATCAACCTTTTGATACCATGTCGTTTACTTTCCTCACGTTCAGGTTATCATTCCCTACTCCTCCCTCTGTATTTGTCATCCTATCAAAAATTATGAATGACATGTCATCCCGGATTAGCATTCTATTTTTTCGACCCCTTCATACTGGTCAGGACGCCCCCCCCAACCCCACTATGTACGTTGTGATTAATGTGTCTTGGACTTTATGACTTTTCTGTGTGCCTTCTGCCTTGTTAACATGTCTAAAACCCCTACAACTGCCAATTGTTATATGCTAGAATCATGGTATGTGGCGGATTTAATTCTGTACCCCTATCCCTGTCGATCCTCTAGGGCCCATGGCTCACTCAAACTTCGCTCACAGTATCCACTTTCACAACATGTCACTTGCTAATACACAGTTGTACCCCCTCCTCGGTGAGACCCCGTTCATGCCTTTGCCCTTGACAGTTTTGGCCCAGTCAAATGTACACGCTTTTGAAATAAATAGTGACACAGAACTACCACTTTCAGCCGTCCATACGGTAGGCAGGCTGGGAGCCCCCATCCACTGCCTGGAAATCTAACACGATGGTTTGGGAAATCCGCTCCTTACTGGTTTATCTGTGCTGTGTTTACGACGGGGGAAAAAGGGGGTTCTAGAAAGTCCTCGGTGACCTCCCCCCCCGTGGGGATGAGTGCAATTGCGTTGAGTCATAGGGAAAATGTTAACCTCATTGTCCCCAAAAACACTTCTAGGACCGATGGGGACCACCCCTCGACCAATCCATCCTCGCCGGTTCTCCCCCTCTTCGCCGACTCGACCCACTATATCTCCGCTGGTAAATGGCCTACCAGTTCCCGATGACACAGTCAATACACCCACTGCCATGCGACAACCTTGCCTGTGTCACCCTTCATTCCTGACACCTATTGTCGCATCTTATGTTTTACTTTCCAGCTTTCATGGTTCTCTTGGATCCAGCTGTGTTTCTTCCTCCGCTACGACTGGTACATCGTACAGCCTTTGTTTTGAGCTTTCGCCCATCGCCTCTCCCGTTCCCTGCGCCGTTGTATTTTGCCTCTCTTGGCTTTGGGCTTTTACTAACCCGGCTTTAATTCTCTTTTGTTGTGCGTTGCACTTGTGACCCTCTGACTGTGGTGTACGCCGGTCCCACCCATGCCTGCTCTTCTCTACCCACCCCTTGCTCGCGTGCCCGTAGTGCTTCGCTCGTCTCGTTTATTTCCACCCCACCATCCCTACATATTGTGCTATTCTAGGCCGGCCTACCAATGGCCTCCTTCCCCCCCCCCCCCCCCTCTCCCTTTCCCACCTATACATATGGGCTGGTCTATGTCCCACCACATGCCGCGTCCTGTTCTCTGATGTAAGACTAAAACGCGACCTCCCTAATCTAACTCCCCGTTAATCTTCTCGCGCCTTTCCCCTTACTCAGCCCCTTTTGGTCCCTATTTGTATCGATCTTGGTCATTCCTCCTCCTCGGCTTTATTTCTCCTTTCCCCCCCTCTTTTTCCCTTTCCTTTTTTTTTTTTTTTTTTTTTTTCTCTCTCTCTTTCCCCCTTCCTCTTCCCTCCCTTCTTCTTTCTTTTTCTTGTTCCTTCCCCTTTCCCTCTTTTCCTCTTTTTTCTTTCCTTCTTCTCCCCCCCCTCCCCTCCCCCCCCACCTTTTCCCCCAGGAATTCTTTTTTTTTTTCCTCCCCCTCTTCTCCCTTCTTCCTCCCCCCCTTCCTCTCTCTCCTTTCCCCTTCCCTCCTTCTCCCCCTTCTTCCCTCCCCCCTCTCCTCCCCCCACCTCCCCCCCTTTCTTCTCCCTTTTTTTTCCTAACTTCTCCCCTCCCTTCCCCCTCCCTTCTCCCCCCTTCCCCCCCCTTTCTTTTTTTCCCTTTCTTTTTTTTCCCCCCCCCCCCCCCCCCCCCTCTTTCTCCCCCTTTTTCTTTTTTTCTCTTTTCCTTTTTTCCCCTTTCCATGATTTCCCACCTTAGGTCTCTTAACTGGCCCCTCCATTACAGCACACTTTTGGTTCCCCGGTCCTCCCTTGGCTCTGGCCCACTCATTTTGATGCCCTTTCTCCCCCTTAACCCGAAGCCACCCTGGCTCCTGAGCACCGACCCTGTTCTGACCCTGACCCAGAGCATGCCTCTCTGTTTACTTAACAGCTGACTTGCTCCTTCTTAGAATTAAAAACCAAAATGTGACAACATGAGAGGGTTCGTTGTGATTTTCGTAATAACTTTCAGAATAACAATGGTTCTTCAGTAAGGTATAAACCCAAGCCTGGACTCTCAGAAGGCCTCCCTTGACGCTGATGCTGAGTGGTGCCTGGGAGCAGTTCACGACAGGCATTCCTGCTGAGATCCACCGCTGTCCCCTGAGCCCCTGGGCTGCTGGGGAGGGTTCTGGCCATCATGACCTCCTGATTCATTCCACATGCAGGTGTCATGTGCGCTCACTTTCTTATAGGTCATTTTTTATTACTGTGCACTAATTGTACAAAATAATGGGCTTCATTGAGACAGTTATGTATCCTCATATTTTGCCTGGAAATAAATACAGGGATAAGAGAAGGGCAGTCCTAGAAGTAGAATATGAGCCTGCTAGCTGGGCGTGGTGATACGAGCCGGAGACCCAATATGTGGGAGGCCTGACAGGAGTAGGGTCAGCTTTGGCTACACAGGAAGACATAATCTAAAAATAACAATGTCAGTGTGTTGGCTTACACCTGTAATCCAACATTGGTGATACATGGGCAGGAGGATAGCTACTAGTCCCAGGCTAGCCTGGGCACAGTGTGAAGCTTGTGGTCCCAAATCCCAAACCAAACGAACAAAAGCCACTAGCTTCAAATCAAACTAGAAAAATGAAGGCCATGGGATAGGCAAAGTGTCTTTAGTAGGAGTGGGATTTCTAGAAGATTCTGGATAGTTCATAGTCTTTTTGCTTTTCTATACAGTAGTCCTCCCCATGTTTTTAACCTGTTCACCATCCATCCCACACATTAACACACACACACACCACACACACACCCCACACAGTTTCATGAAGTGACATACCATCAAACCACTATGGAGCTGGCAAATTAATATTGCTAGGATGGATAGAGAAAAGGCTACATCCTGCCACTTGAATCTGAAAGGCAGTCTGCTGTTAGAATTCTCCCCTTAAGGGATTTCAGCCATTTTAAAATTAATTATTAACTAATTAAGTAATTATTTGTTTAAAGGCTCAGTTGATTAGATGAGGGCTGCCCAGATTATAGATATCAATGTTCTTTTTCAGAACCCTCTGATTTGAAACTGATTTTCTCTATGAGAGAATGCTTGATAGCCATATCCAGAGACATTTAAACAGTATCTGGGTATTGTGGCCTACACTAGTAGACACAAAATTAACCACTGGAATATATAAATATATTGTATAATGTACAGAATAATGTGCACTAATCACTCCCAAGTGTTTATCATGGGCATCACTATCTACTGAATACTTCCTAATTGTGATTCCAATAGTCCCTACCACTCAACACAAATAAATGGTGGTTTCTAGTGTAGAAGTGATTCTGAGCAGGGACAGAAGAATGTGAGCATTGAGCAGGCTACAGAGTTCAGATGACACAGGCAGGAGGGAGCAGAAAAGAACTTGGCTAGTTACTTAATATCCATGTTTCTTTTTCTTTATCTGTAACACTGTTAAAAATAGTACTTACCTCATTTACACAGTGGGTGCTCACGAAATGTTTGTCAACCAAATCAATGTTGTGGGAGTTACCAGGTTCGTCACTAGAATTACAGGAGACAGCCTACTTAAAGCCCCTCATGAGGCACCTGGCTAGAATGAGATAAAGTGAATTCGACTGTTCCTGCACTGCTACACTGTGATTTCTCTTGACCTCTGTAGACACAGAGTACAAGGGACTTGGAATAGTGTGGATCCCAGGAAGCTCTTGGTTCTAAAAGTGGGGACTGAGCAGCACGCCTCCTGGCTGGAGTCAGGGTTGTTTTTATTTACTCCTTGGCATCATCCAGGTCAGTTTTCTGCAGCTTCCAAAATACGTTTTCAGGGTCCTGGCTGTGGTGGATTTTGGCATAGGGAGGCCTCTGCAGACACAGGTAAAATAGTCTGGAATTGGGTGAGTCCCCACATCTGTGCCAGCACACTCTCCCTGGTACAGAGTCCAGTTGTGCCACTCAGTAGGAAATAGATCCTTTCTCTGCTAAGGCCGTAGCTACCTAGGGACACTGTCAATTGGGCTAATCATTCTCCTTTATCCTAAAACAAACTGCATATGAGGGGATTAATCTGAACACAAGGACAGCAGGAATACCACAAGGCTATTAACAGTTCATTCATCATCAGCATGTGCTCATGATGTATTAAATGGTGGAATCTCCAGTTCTGACACTTACCAGTTGTGTTTTTTCCATGTCCTTTATGATTTAGCTTATTCATCTGTAACATGGGGTAATATTTACTACTCACTTAAAAGGGTTATGAGCCGGGTGTGGTTGTGCACGCCTTTAATCCTAGCACCTCAGGAGGCAGAGGCAGGCGGATCTTTGTGAGTTCAAGGCCAGCCGCTTGGTCTACGAGTGAGTGAGTTCCAGGACAGCTGGGCGTACAGGGAGACCCTGTCTCAAAAGACCAAAAAAAAAAGAAATGTTATGAGGGCTGGGCATGGTGGTGCATGCCTTTAATCCCAGCACTTGGAGGCAGAGGCAGCTGGATCTCTGTGAGTTCAAGGCCCTCCTGGTCTACATAGCGAGCCCCAGGCCAGCTGGGACTAAAGGGAGACCCCCGTCTAAAAAAAAAGAACAAAAAAGGGTTTTGAGGTATTTGAGTGTTAAATATGTGCATGAAAACCCAAGCATAGTAAGTGCTATTAAATAGAAAAATTTATTTCGTATTATTATTATTATTATTTTGTGTGATCAAGATGTGTTAGCCAAACAAACCTTTTCCTCCTCCAGCACCATAAAAACCAGGCATGGTGGCACCACGCCAGCAATTCCGGACTTAGAGGCAGGAGGATCACAAGTTCTGGGTCCATCCTCATGTATATATAGCAAGTCAAGCAAGGGTCAAAAACAACTGAAAAAGAATCCTCAGGGCTGTTTCCTTTCCCCTCTCCTTTGTGGTTCAAGTTTTGGCTGCGCTATGCAAACTATGTGGCAATGGTAAGTTACTGAGTCCTCGGGCATAAAAACTGTGTAAAGGGGTTGGTGGGATGGCAGATGAGTTGCTTGCTGTACAAGTCTCGTGACCTGACTTTGAACCTTAGAGCTCACGTGTGCTGGAGGAGAACTGACTCCAAAGGCTGACATCTTTGTTCTATGACATCTCGCGCGATACCATGCAGCTCGCGCCATGCACTCTCACATCTAGATTTACCGGTTCAAAACAAGTCCTCCTTAAAAAACGTGTCAAATCGTTGCAGGCAGACTGCGAATGAGGACGTTGCTTGCTGGTATCAATCACGGCTACCTTTGTCTTATCTTTACCTTGGCCATAGCACGTCTGAGCTGCACGGAGCTAGGACTCGAACTCAATGATGTGTCAGTTGTGACCCTTTGGGTCGACACCCTAGTGTTCCCTTGCAGGGTAGAATACTTAACAGTTAAAACGACACGGTTCATTAAAAAACAAGCAAATCTAAAATAGGAAATATAGCTACTTTTTTTATGTGTATAATGGCGATATGTTGCCATGTGGTCAGTACACCCGTCAGGTGTGCATTTTTTTTTTTTTTCCTTGCTCTTTGGCAGTTTTTTTTTTATGTCCGATTCCCTGACTCAGTCTAAGCTTTTACGGCTGAGCTTGTGCGTACCGGGTCCTCGCAAAACACGGCTCTAATGTCCCCAGTCTCTCCAGCTCAGAAACCTAGCTTCCCTTTTGTTGTTTTACTTTTAAGTGCAGTTCTACATAGAATATAAGAGCACCAGTTGTTTCAGATCCACATTAACGTTGCCTCTGTTTGCCCTACAATTAGGTAATTGGCACTAGGCATCACAGATGCGGCCGTTATACATTTGTCGATTTGTTTCATGTGGGACTGTGTTATTCAATCCCTGATATCTTCTAGCTCCAGCCATTTTACCCTGCAAAGCTCTGATGTCATCTTTCTCTTACTGCTTGCACTAGACTCCCTCTGTGTAGAGTCACCACATTTTCTTATCCACTCATCAGTTGAGGGAGCACATGGGTGGTTCCAGATCTTTGCCTATTGTGAAAGAGAACTGCATAAAACATGAGTGCATGTACTCTGCAGTTAAGATGAGTTCTTGTGGGTACATGCCAGGCAGTGGTATGGCTGGTGTCGGTGGCAAGTTCATTTCCAGTCTTCCACAGGTTCTCCATCTGCTTTCCATAGTGGCTGTATTGAGCTTACATTCCCACCAGCAGTGATGAGTGTTCCCTTTCCCCACAACCTCTCACAAGCATTTGGTATCATTTATTTGTTTTCTGATCCTAGACGTCTTATTGGAGTGAGACTGCATATCTTAAAGTGGTCTTGTAATTTGCATTTCCTTAATTATTGAGCTTAACCTTTGAACACTTATTAAATGTTTTCTGAGACCATTCTACTTTCCTTCACTTGTTGAACTCTTTTCTGTCATTCTCTTGTTCATTCTTTTTTGAGTTGAGTCGTTGTTTTCTTCTTTTGTTTTTTGAGCAGTTTCTATACTCTGTCTGAACTCAAATGTTTGAGACGTTCTCTTGCCACGTGGAAGGTTTCCTCCCCCTCTATGGGGTTTTTTACCTTCACTTCCTTGCTTATTTTTTGGATGTAGCTGTACAGCTTTTGAGTTTAATGATGTCCTTTGCTCAATTGTTGACCTTATATTTCTGGCTGAGCTGGGCCTGTCCTGCCATTTAGTTAGAATGTGTCCCCTTTTCCTATGCCTGTGTCTTGTCGTCTGCTGCCAAATTTTTCTTCTATCACCTCAGAATTTCGGGTTTCACAATGAGGTCTTCTTATTGTACATACCATTGGAGTTGACTTTGCCAGGCAAGAGTATGGGGTTTCAATCATTCTTTACACGTGGTGACTCCGTTTTGTGTCCCAACCACTGCTTGCCTGAAGATGCTGTCCTTTCTCACTCCATGGTTTCTTTGGCCTCCTTGTCAAAATTGAGGTGGTGTAAATTTGTTTATGTGTGCCTCAAGTTGGATATCCTTCATGTTTTGTTCTCCTTGGTCAACGGTGTAATTGTTTTTATTGCCCAGTAACTCTCGCTAGCTGTTGTTTAGTACTCTTGCTCGTATGTACTCCCTTTAGTATAAGCTTCTGTCGACACGTTCCTCGCGCTGCTCTAGTCTGGCCGTTGGATGGATTTGTATTTCTACCCCATGCTGTATTATTTCTGTGTCGCTTGTTTCATATCCTACAATGCCGGTACGCCTCGGCGCTTATTCAGCGGTGCTTGTGTCGTTTTGGCGCCATAGGATGTAACCACTAATAGGCATGCGCTTTCTGCCCTCAGCATCCGCAGCCATCGTGGAGGCGAACAGCCAACTACTTGTGGGGTATTATTATTTAATATTGGCGACTGCACAATATCAATCCATCGCTATCCTCAGGTTCTTAGGTGACTATAGATTGTGTCAGGGCGTTTCTGTCGGCCCGCGTTATCGTAGGCTAATAATCTAGGCACACATCGGTATAAGTTCTGTTGTACATATATTAGATTTTTGCCGCACAAGCTAATGCTAACATCCGTAAATCTGCCAATAAAAGGGCATGAGGATAGCAGCTTCAGGTCGAAATTTGGAGCCGGACAGCATATGTGTGTCTCAATGTCTTCTCCTGTCGCACTTGTCACCTTCTCAGTTGGATCTAGGTCGGTCGACTGTTTCGAAGTTGCTTGTTCGTGTCTGTTTTTGTAGGACTTGAGCGACCTAGTCATCTCTCTGGTGGCTCAGCACTGGCGTGTGCATTTGTATGCTTCTTGTCCCGACCGTTCAGGCATGTGGTATCTAGATGACTCCTCCGACTTTTGATGCGCTCTGTGTCACTTGCTTGATGATGGCATATTAGCTGCAGTTGAGGGAGTCTAAAAAGAGAGCGCTCTCATACTGGGATAGTACCCCTCTTCTACTGTCAACTTAATCGTTGCGCACTTGTTCCTATTAGTGTTGGGTCAATAGAAAGGCTACTGATTTCTCTTTTTTTTTTTTTTTTTTTTTTTTTTTTTTTTTTTTTTATCCTGCCACTTTACTGAGTCTCTTAATCATTTCTAGGAGTATTTCTGGTGGAATTTTTTAGTTCAGCCCTTAAGTAGATAATCATATCGTCAGCAAATAAGGATGGCTTGACTTCTTCTTTTCCAGTCAGTATTAATTATTACTCCTTTAATTTTTCTTTTCTTGATTATTGCACCTAGCAAGCGTGTTACAAGCACCCTACTGAAGCGGAGTGGTGAATGCGTGGCCAGCCTTGCCGAGTTTCCTACCCTTCTAAGGGAATCGCTTGGCTGGAGATAAGATAGCCTTCGTTTGTTAAGAGATTTCGGACATGCTCTTGCAGAGTGACCTGGGTTCTGCTCACGCAGCCCCAACATGGATGGAGCTGAGCCACCATCTTTGTAACTCTCTCAATTACCCAGGAGAACTCCATTTCCAGTCGAATCCGAGACCCTCTTCTCAACTCCACGGCACTGCACAACAAGAGTGAACTCATATACATGCAGACAAAAACACAAATAAAAAAAAAAAAAAAAAAAATAATAAAATAATATAAAAATAAATAAAATAAAAACTTAACTTAATTAATTACAAGGGAAGCTTTGTCTTTTCCCCCCATTTAGGATAATTCTGGCTGTAGGTTTGTAGGTATCTGGCTTTTATGACATTTCCTTTGAGGAATGATCCCTCCTTCAATCCAATTCCCTCGAGGTACTTTAACGTATGACGGCGACTGCGGCCCGATTTTGTCTTATAAGCGTTTTCTTGTCGTTCAATTGAGATGCGTTTGGTTTTATGTCTCTTCAGTATATGTTATATTCTCATTTATTCATATTTATGATTTTTGTATGTAGAACCATCCCTTCATCTCCCTCTGCGTCTTATGATACCCACACTTCGTCATGAAGAGTGCGTTATTCACATTGCTGTGGGTCGTATGTGGTTGGCAAGTACCTTTGTTGAGAAATTTTTGTACCCCTGGTTCACCCCCCTTAATTGAGCGGGTCTGTAGTTCTTTTGGTTACGTATACTTTGGCCTGATGTTTGGTATTTAGAGTGATCGCTGGCTTCTAGACCGACTTAGAAGGATAGTTTGGGAGATTATTCCCTCCGTTTGCGCGATTTCGTCTCCAAAATCGGTAATAAATGTTGTATGTCTTTTTGAAATGGTTTATAGTGAATTCTGCCCTGCACCTGCTGAGCCTGGGCTTTTTAGTTTTGGCGAGCGTTTCTTTTTATAGATTATTCATTCTCTTCATCTATTCTGGGTTGCTCACCAGCTGTCGATCCTTCTTGGTTTAGCTTCGGTGATTCCTAGGATTTCAGACATTCATCCATTTCTTCCTAGGTTTCACAACTTTTTTTTTTTTTTTTACGTAAACCGTGTACCCGGTTTTTGTCGTATTCTGTCTGATTTGTCTCGCGATCTTTTTCCTTGTCTGTGTGGAGAATTGATTCGCGGTCGCACACCGATTTCCAATTCCAAGCGGGATTTCAATTCATTCTATTGTAACACTATATCTGTGTGCTTTTATGGATTCGAGTGCTTCGACTTGTGTTGGCGAGTAGCGGCGTACTGTGCTGTCCTTTCGTTAACTATGTGTAGTCTGTGTTTCTTTCTCATCTTCAACTGATCGGAACCCATTGCCGATCGCTTTTTTGATGCGCATTAGCGGAACAATGAGTATTTGTGTTTCAGAGGCTTGTGTTGTGTGCATTTTTGTTGTTGTCTAATCGGTTTTCAAGGGTTCTTCGTGATTTCTCTGCTCTGATGTTTGCGTTGTCGTTAGTTTTCTCCAAAGCTCGTTCTGTTGGAGCATTTTCAGACGTGGCTGATCAATTGCTGGCTTGATGCCTCTCACTAAGTGCTTTAAGGGTTGCCGGTTAGATGCTAATTTAGCTACGTGCTCTTTTTCTGTTTTCTTTCAGCCTAATGTAAGGTCACACGCGAAGGGCTATAGTAAGTGCTCTTCGTCTAAACATTTGCTTAGCAACTGATGGCTATGTGTTTTGAAAAGAGTGGTCAGCCCATAAGGGTTTGTGTTGGGTGTGGGATAGGTTACCTCCGTGCATAATTGCTCAACGTGACATACTATCGCTACGGGCAAGGTCTATATGGGGGTATGGTCTAGTCCTTCTAGTCATTTGATTTCTCTTTGCCTCATGTGGGACCCATCCCATTTATTCATTGGAGTAGTTGTCGTATAGTCTACATTTGTTTCTTGTAGATAGTAGGGCTTTCTGTGTGTTAATGAGCCTTTAGTGCACCCATGCTCATGGGTTGGGAAAATTAATATAGTAAAAACGTCTATTCTACCCAACTCTCGTACAGATTTAATGCAATCCCAATTAAAATCCCCAAGAGTTTCTCCTCCACAGGCTTGGGGGAAAAGTCCTTAATTTCATTTGGAAAAACAAAAGACTCTGAATAGCCAAAGCAACCCTGAGTGAAAAGAGCAATACAGGGGGATCTCTATAGCAGACTTCAAGCTATACTACAGGGCTAGAGTCATAAAAACAGCTTGGTACTGGCACAAAAACAGACCTGTTGACCAATGGAACAAAACTGAAGATCCAAACTTGAGCACATACAATTTCAGCCACCTCATGTTTGACAAGGGGGCCAAGAAGACACAATGGAGAAAAGACAGCATCTTCAGCAAGCAGTGTTGGACAAAACTGGATCACCACTTGTAGAAGAATGAAATTAAACCCCAACTCTTGCCCTGTACAAAAGTCAACTCCAGATGGATTAAAGACCTCAATGAAAAACCCCAAACTCTGAAGGTGATAGAAGAAAAATTTGGCAGCAGACTACAAGACATAGGCATAGGAAAAGACTTCCTAAATCAGACAGCAGCTGCACAAGAATTAAGGTCAACAATTGACAAATGGGACCTCATTAAACTCAAAAGCTTCAATACATCCAAAGAAATAATCAAGGAAGTGAAGAGAAACCCCATAGAGTGGGAGGAAACCTTCACTGCAGAAACATCTGACAAAGCATTGATTTCCAGAATATATAAACTGCTCAAAAAACAAAGAAGAAAACAAATGACCAACTCAAAAGATGAAGCAAAGAGCTGAACAGAGAGTTCACAAGTGAGGAATTAGAGATGGCTCAGAAACATCTTAATAAGTGTTCAATGTTACTAATAATTAAGGAAATGCAAATTAAAACCACTTTAAGATATCATCTCACTCCAATAAGACTGTCTAGGATCAAGAAAATAAATGATACCAAATGCTTTGAGAGGTTGTGGGGAAAGGGGAACACTCATCCACTGCTGGTGGGAATGTAAGCTCATACAGCCACTATGGAAAGCAGTGTGGAGAACCCTTGGAAGACTGGGAATGAACTTGCCACCCGACCCAGCCATACCACTCCTGGGCATGTACCCACAAGACTCATCTTACTGCAGAGATACATGCATGGCCATGTTTATTGCAGTTCTCTTCACAATAGCAAAGATCTGGAACCAACCCAAGTGCTCCTCAACTGATGAGTGGATACAGAAAATGTGGTACATCTACACAATGGAGATCTATGCAGCAGTAAAGAAAGATGACATCATGAGCTTTGCAGGTAAATGGCTGGAGCTAGAAGATATCATGCTGAGTGAAGTAACACAGTCCCACAGAAACAAACGACAAATGGTATCCCTCATCTGTGGATGCTAGTGCCAATTACCTAATTGTATGGCAAACTGAGCAACGTTAATGTGATCTGAAAACAACTGTGCTCTTATATTGTAGAATCACTTAAAAAGTAAACAACAAAAAGGTAGCCTATTTTCTGAGCTGGAGAGATGGCTCAGCAGTTAAGAGCACCGACTGCTCTTGCAGAGGACCCGGGTTCAATTCCCAGCACCTACATAGCAGCTAAGAACCGTCTTTAACTCTAGTTCCAGGGGAATCTGACACCCTCTTCTGACCTCCACAACATTGCACAACACGGGTGCACCTACCTACATGCAGACACTCATACACGTAATAAAAAAAAAAGTAGCCTATTTTCACTATTTTCAAGATTTGCTTTTTTATAAGGATTTTTTTAATGTGATGTGCATATGCACGGGTTCACCCAAAGGTCAGAGGACAGCTCTGTGGAGTCAGTTCTCTCCTTCCAGCTTCACGTGGCTTCTAAGGTCAAAGTCAGGTCACGAGACTTGTACAGCAAGCAACTCATCTGCCATCCCACCAACCCCTTTACACAGTTTTTATGCCCAGAGAGGCTCAGTAACTTACCATTGCCACATAGTTTGCATAGCAGCAGCCAAAACTTGAACCACAAAGGAGAGGGGAAAGGAAACAGCCCTGAGGATTCTTTTTCAGTTGTTTTTGACCCTTGCTTGACTTGCTATATAACTGAGGATGACCCAGAACTTGTGATCCTCCTGCCTCTAAGTCCTGGAATTGCTGGCGTGTGCCACCATGCCTGGTTTTTATGGTGCTGAGGAGGAAAAGGTTTGTTTGGCTAACACATCTTGATCACAATCAATAATAATAATAATAATAATAACAGAAATATTTTCTATTTAATTAGCACTTACTATGCTTGGGTTTTCATGCACATATATTAACACATTCAAATATCCTCAAAACCCTTTTTTTGTCTTTTTTTTTTTAGACGGGGGTCTCCCTTTAGTCCCAGCTGGCCTGGGGCTCGCTATGTAGACCAGGATGGCCTTGAACTCACAGAGATCCAGCTGCCTCTGCCTCCCAAGTGCTGGGATTAAAGGCATGCACCACCATGCCCAGCCCTCATAACATTTCTTTTTTTTTTTGGTCTTTTTGAGACAGGGTCTCCCTGTAGCCCCAGCTGTCCTGGAACTCACTCTGTAGACCAAGCTGGCCTTGAACTCACAAAGATCCGCCTGCCTCTGCCTCCTGAGTGCTAGGATTAAAGGCGTGCACCACCACACCCGGCCTCATAACCCTTTTAAGTGAGTATAATATTACCCCATGTTACAGATGAATAAGCTAAATCATAAGAGACATGGAAAAAACACAACTGGTAAGTGTCAGAACTGAGATTCCACCTATTAATACATCATGAGCACATGCTGGATGATGAATGAACTGTTAATGACTTGTGGTATTCCTGCTGTCCTTGTGTTCAGATTAATCCCCTCAATAGTGCAGTTTGTTTTAGGATAAAGGAGAATGATTAGCCCAATTGACAGTGTCCCTAGGTAGCTACGGGCTTAGGCAGAGAAAGGATCTATTTTCTACTGAGTGGCAGCAACTGGACTCTGTACCAGGGAGAGTGTGCTGGCACAGATGTGGGGACTCACCCAATTCCAGACTATTTTACCTGTGTCTGCAGAGGCCTCCCTATGCCAAAATCCACCACAGCCAGGACCCTGAAAACGTATTTTGGAAGCTGCAGAAAACTGACCTGGATGATGCCAAGGAGTAAATAAAAACAACCCTGACTCCAGCCAGGGAGGCTGCTGCTCAGTCCCCACTTTTAGAACCAAGAGCTTCCTGGGATCCACACTATTCCAAGTCCCTGTGGACTCTGTGTCTACAGAGGTCAAGAGAAAATCACAGTGTAGCAGTGCAGGAACAGTCGAATTCACTTTATCTCATTCTAGCCAGGTGCCTCATGAGGGGCTTTAAGTAGGCTGTCTCCTGTAATTCTAGTGACGAACCTGGTAACTCCCACAACATTGATTTGGTTGACAAACATTTCGTGAGCACCCACTGTGTAAATGAGGTAAGTACTATTTTTAACAGTGTTACAGATAAAGAAAAAGAAACATGGATATTAAGTAACTAGCCAAGTTCTTTTCTGCTCCCTCCTGCCTGTGTCATCTGAACTCTGTAGCCTGCTCAATGCTCACATTCTTCTGTCCCTGCTCAGAATCACTTCTACACTAGAAACCACCATTTATTTGTGTTGAGTGGTAGGGACTATTGGAATCACAATTAGGAAGTATTCAGTAGATAGTGATGCCCATGATAAACACTTGGGAGTGATTAGTGCACATTATTCTGTACATTATACAATATATTTATATATTCCAGTGGTTAATTTTGTGTCTACTAGTGTAGGCCACAATACCCAGATACTTGTTTAAATGTCTCTGGATATGGCTATCAAGGCATTCTCTCATAGAGGAAAATCAGGTTCAAATCAGAGGGTTCTGAAAAAGAACATTGATATCTATAATCTGGGCAGCCCTCATCTAATCAACTGAGGGCCTTTAAACAAATAATTACTTAATTAGTTAATTAATTAATTTTAAAATGGCTGAAATCCCTTAAGGGGAGAATTCTAACAGCAGACTGCCTTTCAGATTCAAGTGGCAAGATGGAGCCTTTTTCTCTATCCATCCTGCAAACTTTTAATTTGCCAGCTCCATAGTGGTTTGATGGTATGTCACTTCATGAAACTGTGTGTGTGTGTGTGTATGTGTGTGTGTGTGTGTGTGTGTGTGTTGGGTGAACAGGTAGTAAAACTTGGGGAGGACTGTATGAAAAGCAAAGACTATGAACTATCAGAATCTTCTAGAAATCCCACTCCTACTAAAGAACTTTGCCTATCCCAAATGCCTTCATTTTTCTAGTTTGATTTGAAGCTATGGCTTGTTGTTCGTTTGGTTTGGGATTTGGGACACAAAGCTTCACACTGTGCCCAGGCTAGCCTGGGACTAGTAGCTATCCTCCTGCCTTAGTCTCCCAAGTGTTGGGATTACAGGTGTAAGCCAACACACTGACATTGTTATTTTTAGATTATGTCTTCCTGTGTAGCCAAAGCTGGCCTAGACCCTCCTGCCTCAGCCTCCCACATATTGGGATCTCCGGCTCGTATCACCACGCCCAGCTAGCAGGCTCATATTCTACTTCTAGGACTGCCCTTCCTCTTATCCCTGTATTTATTTCCAGGCAAAATATGAGGATACATAACTGTCTCAATGAAGCCCATTATTTTGTACAATTAGTGCACAGTAATAAAAAATGACCTATAAGAAAGTGAGCGCACATGACACCTGCATGTGGAATGAATCAGGAGGTCATGATGGCCAGAACCCTCCCCAGCAGCCCAGGGGCTCAGGGGACAGCGGTGGATGCTCAGCAGGGAATGCCTGTCGTGAACTGCTCCCAGGCACCACTCAGCATCAGCTGTCAAGGGCAGGCCTTCTGAGGTCCAGGCTTGGGTTTTATCCTTACTGAAAGAACCATTGGTTATTCTGAAAGTTATTACGAAAATCACAACGAACCCTGCATGTTGTCACATTTTGGTTTTTAATTCTAAGAAGGAGCAAGTCAGGCTGTTGAGTAAACAGAAGCATGCTCTGGGCTCAGGGTCAGAACAGGGTCGGTGCTCAGGAGCCAGGGTGGCTTCGGGTTAGCAGTCATGTGCCTCCTTGCTGTTGACAGGGAGCCTATGAATCTGATAGCAAGTCTGTCCAAAGCCTCGATTCCAGGGCTTCCGAAATGCTGGGTCTCGTTTGCTCTCATAACAGCCCTGTGAAGCCAGCAGCCTAGGGAGGCCAGTGACCCCTGGCCATAGAGGAGTTAAAGCAGAACCCATCCCAGCTAGAAATCCAGTGTCCTCCCCCAGTCAGGTCAATGCAACCACAGCTTAATCCCTTGACCCAAAGCCAAGAGAGCAAAATGACACCAGCTTCCTCCAAAGCTGCGTCCCTCTCACCACAGCTGGGTCACAAGAGACACATGAAGACTGGAAAGGGAAACTAAGGCGAGAGAGCAGAGAAGGAAGGCAAGGGTCCAGTCAGAGTATGGCTTGTCAGCGGGGCTGGGAGCCATTTACCAGCTTGTCTCCAGGAGCCCGAAGGGGATGTATCATTTCCCATCGTCCTAGGGTTTGGGGACAATGAGGTACATTTCCTAGGACTCAACGCAATTCACTCTCCACCCGTCACCGAGACTTTCTGACCCTCCTTTTCTCTCACACACAGTAACCACAGTATAGGAAGCGAGAGTTCCCAAACCTTCGTGTTAGATTCCAGGGCAGTGATGTGCCTCCAGCTGCTACCGTTGACCTAAGTGTAGTTCTTTGAACATATTTATTTCAAAAGCTGATTTACTGTGCCACCTGTCAAGGCAAAGCATAACTCTCACCTCAACTGGGTTAAGCAATAGTTTATTCTGGAGGCAAATTTGAGTGACCATGGCCCGGGAACACAGATGTAGATTTCCCCAAATACCATGTTCTAGCATAGTAACAGTTGCATTGTGGTTTTATGGTAACAGAACAAAGAAAAGTCATAAATCCAGACACTTTTCAAATACATTAGTGGATGGGGGGCTCCTACTATAGGTCTCAGATGCTATCCGATAACATTCTTAACATTTTGATTAGTGAAATCTGGTGGTCTGCTAAGTTAACACATTTCAAAAGGTTTTTTATTTGTTGGTTTCAGGATGTTCGGTCAGATACAGAGGTGGGAAAGGTGAGACTATTTAGGGGGCAGAAGCAAGGCCCAAGATAAAGTGTAAATAGGCTCTGAATGTACAACATTCCAAACTGCACAGTCACTGAAGTGTGACTCAGTTGATCAGCCTTGCAGGAAGCTCAGTGCAAGAAGCAGGATTTTTCTGGGAACTTTTGTTCACACACCTAAATGTAAAAGAATCCATAACCTTTTGTATTAATTATTCATAGCTTAGTATAGTCATTCCACTGCAAAAACCTCGATCCCACCAGCCAGGCTAAGCTGGGAGGATTTCCAGGTCCGTGTTAGACTAGTTCCCTGTGTGCGAATGAAGGCACTAGCTTTCTCCGCAATCCTCGTAAACTCCGCCTGCAGAGAGCAGCGGCTGAGAGGATGACTGGGCTCAAGATGCTGATTCACACAGAGACCCACAGCTGGTCAGTATGCAGACTGGGGAGTCTCTTGACTGGGGAGCACTCGCCCTGAATGGGACACCCTCTGCTCCCAAGGCTCAGGGATCATTGCAGATTGCTAAGAGGCAGAGGTGGTGGACGACTACGAGGAATGGTGTTCTCCAGACAGCAGGACAGTTATTCTTATGAACTCACAAGAATTAGGATGACACGCACAAGACCTACACAACCTCGAACCAGACAAAATCCCAGCACGAAGGCAGGAAGTGAGCAAGAAGCCCCAGCTCGAAGTGAGGAGCTAGACCTGCTGGGAGGGAAAGTCAGTTTTCTTTGAGGATGTGACACTGAGTAGGCTGACCAGGCTGGGGAGATGGACACACACACCGAACAACGTTGGGGCACACAACTTATTCAGTAGGCCTGTCTTCGTTTCTTTCTGTTGCTGTGAAATAAACAGTGACCAAAACCAACCTGGGAAGGAAAGAGTTTATTCCACCCTCCAGCTTAGAGTTCATCATTGAGGGGATCTAGGGTATGAGCTCACAGCAAGAATCTTGAGCACAGATCACTGCCTTTTCCTCTGGCCCATACTCAGCCTGCTTTCTTAAACAACACAGGACCACCTGCCCAGAGATGGCACTGCCCACAGTGGACTGACCCTTCCAACATCACTCATCAATTAAGAAAATGCCCCACAAATGTGGCCGTAGGGCAGTCCCATGGAGGCAGTTCCTCAGTTGACAGTCCCTATGCACACTGGGTCTTAAAAAATTGTAATAATGTTTAATCCCAGCACTCAGGAGGCAAAGGCAGGCAGATCTCTTTGAGTTTAAGGCTATCCTGGTTTACATAATGAGCTCCAGGCCAGCTGGGGGTACAAGGAGACCCTGTCTCAAAAAGACCAAAAAAAATAATAATAATTGTAATGATGGACATGAAAATTTGGAGGAGGGGTCAGCTGAGAGTGAAGATATAGCAACGATCTAAACACTATCAACAGACATTATAGGAAACTGTCAAAAAAATCAATAAAATCTATTTTTATAATTTTTTATAATTTTTATGTGTATGAGTGTACTGTCTGCATGTAGGTTGGTGCACCTGTGTTGTGCAATGCTGTGTCATGCAATGCTGCAGAGGTCAGAAGAGGGTGTCAGATTCCCCTGGAACTAGAGTTAAAGACGGTTCTTAGCTGCCATGTGGGTGCTGGGAATCGAACCCCGGTCCTCTGCAAGAACAGTAGGTACTCTTACCCACTGAGCCATCTCTCCAGCCCCAACACCGCTGAGCCTCTCTCCAACTCCAACGAAAGCTATTTTTTAATATATATTTTGTATAAGATTATCAAATCTAGACCCATATCCCCCACCCTATCCCCCCACCCCACCAGAGCTCATGCATTCTGCCAAACATGCTTTTCATATCTTTCTCAGTCTTTCTCAAAATTCTCCATGTAGAAGTTGACTGTTTTGAGCAGAAGTTCACTGTTTCAGTCAGTCCTTTGATGCAGTCCTTTCTGTTGTTGTTTCCAATATGCATCCCTCCCAACTGCTTGGACAATAAAAGCTACTTTTAAGCACGGTATTAGTTCTGCTAGGACCTGCCCTGGGCCATGGCTGTATTGCCCAGCAACAAACCTCCCCAAGATTTGAATCTTTTATGCACAGATTGGAGCAAATTTTCTCCAGTGAAAGGAATCTGATAAAAAAAAATGTCAAAAGTAATTTGGATGGGAAATGAAAGAATTTGTCAGATTTTAACATAGTTAAAAGCTGTTCCAGCCATGTTTTCCATGTGATTATAATAACCACTGCTTATATATTTATTTAGTGTTTATGATGATAAGTGTTTCAAGCTTGGTTTCATTTAATGCTCACAATCACTATTCCCCTCGTTTTTGGAAAGACATTTTGTCCCAAATGGAGCACAGCAGAGCTGAGAACTGAACTGAAGTCTGCCTGGCTCCTGGGAACTGAAGTCTGCCTGCCTCCTGGGCTCGGGGTCCCATCCCAAGGCAGGAAGTAGCTGTCACCGCTCCTGCAGGCCCAGAGCCCACTGCCCCTGTCCCCACAGGCTCTGTGGCTCCACCTGTGACCAGATGAACAGGATTCATGATAAGAGTTTAGCAGGCCTTATCTCTCTTGCAACAGTCAACTTCCTTCTATGCTCCCTATCTTGTCTATTCTGACCCTTCCTGTATCACCAAATTAAAGGAAACTGAGTCCAGTCTTCATCTGATTGCAGGAGCCAGTACCTCTTCTTCTGCCAAGTGGTCACTGCAAGTGACCCATGTATGCATCTGCAAATTTGGGACCTTCTACTTGGGGTTCTCTGGTAGGTTCTCAAGGAAGGAGCAGCTCTGAGAGAGTGGGTCAGTTTCATCTTTACTACACAAATGTTTGGTTTGTAAAATGTCACTTGAGCACAGCTGAAAGGAGGAAGCTTCCTAATCCAACAGCATTGGGCACTGAGAGCGGACCCCAGGCTTTCCCATGGCTGTGCTACCAAGTAGCTATGTCCAGCTCAGTCTCCTCCTAGCTAAAAGGAATGACCACTCTGCCTTGCAGCTCTGGTGGAGGTCCAGGGACAGACCGTGAGTAATACCCATGCAGACACAGCTGAGCTGAGGCTTGGTTTCAAAAGCAATGTTTTCCTCTAGCAGTTGTTTGTTTGCTTGCTTGTTTTTGAGAGATCTCCCATATCTCAGGATGGCCTTGAACTAGGTATGTAGCTGAGGATGCCCTTGGACTTCAGACCCCAAGGGCAGGTATTCCAAACATGTGTCTCCGTGCTTGGTCTGCTCTAGCCTTCGCAACTTCTGTCCCCTTTCTTCTTCTTTTTCTTCCACTGGGCAGACTCCTGCTCCTGTTGGTTTTATTGGTCTTTCTGGTCTCTCTGAATGCACCCCCCCTCCCTCCTTCCCCCTCAATGCAAATTACATGAAGTCCTAAATCCACTTGATTATCCTCTGAATCCAACAGCCTGGGTCACTGATCTGGCATGACTCAGGGCAGCTACCATCACATTTGTGCCTGTTTACCTGGTCTGGTCCTCATCACTGCCCTGCCTTTCCCCCAGAGAGAGTTCTGGCTGACCTAGGACGGTGAAAGCTGACTGAACCCATCTATCTGCTCCTAAGCTCCCTGGCCAGGTTGCCCACATAAAGGTGACAGCAGCCAAGAGCCTCTGCCCTTGAATATGCTCTACATCGGTCTGCCCTGTGGATGACAAAATGATGGACAAGCCAGGAGACTGGAGACAAAGATTGTGAAGGAAATATCCTGTCATGACTCAAGGAGCTTCGTGATACAAGCCTTTTCTGCCTGAGCCCTTCTGCAGTACAGAGGGAGGGAGGTCTGAGTTCCCAACTCCACAGGCTCCTGGTAAGCAGAAAGAACAATGGCGTAGCCTCTTTGGCAACAGCCAATTCAAGGGCATCAAGCTTCGAGCTCCAGTCAAGGGACAGCAGGCTCACCTGTCCCAGGTGGAGAATGAGTATAAATCCAACAACAAACAAAAGCCTGGAAGAGCTTAACTCTCAGCGTTGAGATTTAATTCTTTGCATCTCTTGCCACAGATCTTCCCTGAACCCCCACCCCTTTCTAGAAATAAAGACAGGGTGTTCCACAAAGCTGTTAAATTACTTAGTCTATGAAGCAGAAAGTGGTGAGCACTATTTAAGAAAATTAACATGCAAGAGAAAACTCCTGAGGAGTAGACATTCATACAAATGGGGTCTCTTTAAAGTAAGATCTCAAAATGTACTTGGAACATGATTTGCATTACAAGATATTCAGTTTAGCCACAGCTTTTCTGGAATAAACACAGAGTGTGCAGCAAGGCTCTTTGAAGGCCAGGTGTTATAAATCCTTACACAGAGAGACCCAGAGTACTGATTGCATTATTCCCCCAGGGCTGCTACCTAACTGCCTGTGGGCGCAGCTCCACCCCTGTCTCCCTGGTGGTTGGGTATAGACAGCCTTCACAGGGTCTTAAAGCTTTGGCATTCCTATGCCTACCACAAAGTTACCGCAGAGCCCCTCAGTGGAAAGCCTCTTTTCACCCCACAGTGGACCCAGGACTCCGGCGACAACTGTACGTCCTACAGACCTGGACCTCCGAATAGCTGAGCTGTACATCCTTCCTAACCCAAGGCTTAGAACAGATATCTGTGTACAGCCATGCAGATGAAGGAACAGGAGGCCTACCTAAGAAGGGCTAGGAGTGATCGCAGTGCTAGGCAAGCCAGCGGAACTGATGGGCGGAAGGCTCCATCTTTTTATCCCTTTGCTGGCCCTACTCAGCCTCCGGGGTGCAGCAAAATGACTCTTCATCTGAGGACAGGCTTGAGAATGAAGCCGGTGCCGCTGTAAGGGGCTGGCCCAGACAAGCAACAGGCACCTGCTTGATACACCAGAAAGTACAACACCAAACTTGGTGTCCACACATGTGAAAGCCAATAAATGTGTGTTGGAGGGAGAGACAGACAGAAGTTGCGGTAGTCTCTTCCACATGGGTAAAAACCAGAATATTAAAAAGAGAAGAGGCTGCCACCACCAGGAACAAGGCTGAAGGCGGAGGGGCCGCCGCGCCAGGGTTGGGCTAAATGGGCTCTAGCAAACTTTCCAACTTCTAGCAGTCTACACAGTTTAAATTCTATTCAGCATGGGTATGAATAATAGAAAATAGAAGTGACGCACTCTAGACTTTACCTCTCCCCAAGGGGGTGGGGGTCCCTGAGGCCACCCCAGCTTTATGGCTGCACATCACCCTCTAGTGACCAGGATGTGTAATTTTGAAAAACTGAGCTTCAATACTTTCAAAGATCAGACTACTCAATTATACTCAATTAGTAATTACCACACGTATATTCAAGCCATTAATATAATCACTGTTCAGCTTGATACCTGACTGCCTTGTGCATAACAGATCTCCAACATACTGCCAGGTGAGAGGAAATATTCGTCATCAGGTCAATGTGAGGCTCACATCCTGAGGAGGGCGTGGGGTGTTCTGCAGCCATCCGAAGGGACAGAAGCACCACTGGAAGGTGTTTGGGAGGGACACACAGCGATAATCTAGAATATAAGAGATGGAAAAGTTCATAGAAAAAATATAGTGTGAACTTGGCTTGGGTTTGAAAGATGAGAAAGAATTGGTAAGCATAAGTGAGGAGAGGTGGGACAGAGAAAAAGGTGGAAACATCCATCGCTAGGTCAGCTTGAGCTCTGGGACTGAGGGAGTGAGGGCCGGTCACGGGTAACTGGGGAACAGAAGGTATGGGGTAAGGTTGAGGAGGTGTGTGTGTGATCAACTGCACCCAACTGGCCTCCGTGTGGAAACTGAGGCCCAGAGAAGTAACATGAGTGGGCCACAGCCAGGGCCTTCTAGATGGAAGAAAGAAATACAGGTGCGCAAGGTAGATGGGAAGAGCGATGGGCCAGAGAGATGGGGGGGCAGGAGGGGGTCCATCCAGCTGACAGCCGGGACACAGCAACTTGAGGCGCAGGCTACCTAGGCCTCCATATTCATTTGACAGGTAAGACAGAAACCCAGGGGAGGGCCTGGGTCATAGCCAGACAGAGCTCCAGCTCCTGAGAGAACGCTCCTCCCATCAGCCCTGAGTTCTCTGAGCCTGTGGTGCTTCAGTCCCAGGTCCCTCATCATCCCCCAGGGGCTTCAGGAACCACGTAAATAAGCCACAGGTCCCTTGGACCGTACCCTGCCCCTGCTACCATGTTGAGCTTCTGCTCGCTGTGCCCTCTCCCCTGTGGGGACTGCCCCCTGTTCTGGTCTCCACAGCCTGATCAGCTGCTGCTCCCCTCCCGGGAGCACCGGCGGCACAGCTATCCGCTCCCCTCCCGGGAGCACGGGCGGCACAGCTATCCACTCCCCTCCCGGGAGCACGGGCAGCACAACTATCTGCTCCCTGGCCTGTCTCTGCAGCTAGACTTCGGCGCCCAGAAGCCAAGCGCTGTGGCTGCCTCGTTTTCTCCCCAGCAGCTGACTCAGTGCCTGCCACTTAGAAGGAATCCAGAACTATCTAATAAATGAGCAAGTGAATGAATGGAGACAAGTGACTCTAATCCTAGCTGCCTGCTTTTTAGCTTCATGCTTGGGTTTGTCATTGCCATCCCCTTGTCATCTCCTGTCCACTTGATGTCTACCAGGAGCGTGCTTACTGTTGGAATCCAGCCAGACAGAAGGAAGACAGTCTGCCCTGGCCTGAACGGTGACTTGCCAACCTCACCTCTCGGGGTAACCGCTGGTGTCTCCTAAGCTCTCAGGGGAAGTGCAGTGAAAAGCAATGAAGAGCTGTTCTATCACAGACTTGCTGGAAACCCCTCCAGAATTTATTTTCCTTACGAACAGGAATATATCTTAAAGTTGATTTTATTTTTTACATGAACTTTTTGTAGCATTCTAAGACCTGGCACTCTCTGTGAGAGCCACAAATCCACCGCAGACCCGGAGACCAAAATTCTACACGCTATTTTATGCAAAGCAGCTCTGGTAGGATGGTCATATCCCTGGCCTGTGTGTGAGAGGGACCCTGGTACTTGCTGTGATCTCAGGGGATTTTCACAAGATGGTTCTGGTATGATCAGGCTAGCGCCTGCTAGTATGAAATGTGTAGCTGTGCAAGGTGTTATAATTATTCAATAAAAATTGAGATCCCAACTAAAGAGTGCAAAGTTCAAGGTGCAAGAGAGCACAACTCGTGCAGCCTGGCCACTAAGGGTTAGAGTAACAGTTCTGAGACAGGAACCTCAGGGCTGAAAACTGAAGGGCAAACAGCATCAGAAGAGGAGAGAAGGTGCACACATGCACACTGGGATACACACATGATGCATGTATGTGGCATCGGTATATCACAAGTATATTCTATGTTGCATGTGTGTGTGCACACACACAGGTACACTTGTATATGGCACAAATGTTATGTACACTTTTATATGTGCATGCAATGTGTGTGTACAAGGACTCTACATGCCATAGTACATTATACATTGTGTGTACAATGTATATAAGCATCCATGTGCCACAAGTACATGTGCACACAGCTTGCTGGTGCTCGTGTGTGTGTGCATGTGTGTGTGTGTGTGTCTGTCTGTCTGTCTGTCTGTCTGCCTGGTGCTTGGCTCTGAGATGCAGTCAGTCTCTGGATGTTCAAATCCCAGGAAGTCAGGCGTGTAGAGAAGAGGTCCAGGCAGTTTCATTTCATGGAGCAGTGTTCTCAGAGCTCTTTCAGCTCACAGATGGTTTCAGTAAGAACAGCAGTGATAAAAGCTACATCATGTCAACTGTGTGATAGTTATCCTGCCGGATATTTTATGTATGGTCCTTATTGTCTTCTCCTGCAACCCCCAGGGGCAGCCCTGTTTATTGTCCCATTTTTGCAAAAGAATCAGAAGGTCAGGGAGAAAAATTCCAAGATCACCAGCAATTCGGTGTTGCAGCACCTGTGATTTCAACATGGGTCTGTATGGTCCGAAGCATGGGCTCTAGATTCTTTCCTATCACTATGTAGGGAACAGGCAGGTGGCCCTCCACACTACTGTTACTGCAACTGAACAAGCACTCATTGAAGAGTCTTCTGTGAGGGCCACCCCAACGAGCTACAGGTACACTGTGTGGCCTAGGAAAGTCCCTTCTCCACGGTGACTCTGGAAGCTTCCCAGTCTCTGCCACTCTGCACAGACAGCTCAGCTCCGCCACCCACACACTGCAGGCAGCTTACATAATCTTGCAAAAGCTGTTTCCTCATCTCTAAAATGAAGCCCACAGTGGTACAAACCCCAATAAACACTGCGGAGGGACTGACAGAGCCTGTAATGTCCCCATGCGCTCCTGTACACTGATGACCGGGGAGAACCGGCTGCTGAGAGCGTCAGCTATGGAAACAAATTGCCCGGAGTTCACATGTTCCCTGACCTTCTACCAGCAGGGTGGCCGTGGCCAAGAATGGCTTAGCTGTCCAACTTTCCTCACTTGTAAAATGGGAATTAAAATAGCACCAACTTCACAGGTTTGTTTGAGGAATAAATGAAATGATGCTCTAGCATTTTATTACTTTTTCTATATATTGAGCAAAATTACAAACAAAGATTGGAGGCTAATTTTTTCCAGTTGAAAGTTTAAGATAGCAAATGGTTTGATCAGATTTATTGGACATTGAAAACTTTAATAAGGAAAAAAACCCGGGTCCAGCTCCTGGTCAGTGGAAAGTCAGCTCCCTTTGGCTCCAAGGCTGGCAGTTCAGTGCAGTTTATTCTGGTTCTGGCTCACAGTTTGGACAGGTTCCCTGACCTCTCCACGGCTATGACCATGAATGAGTGATTCACTCTTGCTAAAAACTGTAGTCATGACCATATTCTAACTACTACAGGAAACCAAATCCATGTGACCTTCAGAGGTCACGAGTGCCACCTAGTCACTGAAAGGCAGTGATTCAACCCTCTAGCCCTTGGGATCACTGACCATGGGCCTCCCAGCAGCCACTTGGTGCTGGCCAGGGTGGTGGTGAGGGATGAGAAGCACAGAAACCTGCAGCAGCTGCAGCTCATTCGGGAGACATCCCCAATCAGTGCCTCGAGGACGGCAGGTGCTGGCCTGTGGAGAATCCTGCAGGCAAGGCAGGCTGTACTCGGTGCATCTAGCTGGTGCTGTGTCCTTGCTGGGGGAAGCCCTGGGGTGTCGTCTCGGGCAGCATGCACATGACCATGGGGAACAGAAGCCACCGAGGTCTTAAGGTGGGCTCATACACTCTCTTTACTCAGATGCCAGTGTCTTTCCTGGTGAGCCCACCCCTGCCACTCTGCCACCCAAGATCTCAAATGTCTCATGTCACACAGCAGTTCACAAATGTCACACAGTGAAAGGAGGACTGAACAAGCACTCTCACCAATAACAGTAGCTGTCAACTTTCAGATGAGTGCTTGCTGCCGGGTACTGTACTAATATTTGGTATCAAATCCCAATTACTATTCCAAGATGGCCTCACCATGTGGGTCTTTATTACCCCACTTCACAAAAATGCTACAAAACCACCAAGGCTCAGAGAAGGGAAGGGATTTTCCCAAGGTGACACGAAGCTGGAAGCCATGCTTGAACTTATTCCAAGCCCGGACATGTGTCCACCACGCAGTTTCCTCTCAGTGGAATACGAAGCTCAGGCAGGCAGTCTTCCCACACTCTCCTCCTGAGTTTGCCCAACCTGATGTCTGAAGCCTGGAGAAGAAGAAGGAACAGTAGCTGTGCTCCGAGGAGCCTGTAAGCCCATCCCGGAATTGAGAGCACGCTCAGACCTGGAAGTGGGGCTCAAGGGGACAAGGGAGGGGTAGAGAGCTAACTGTCTAGGGACAGTGGGTCCAGTGTCTGTCACAGACTGAGGCTGGACCAGGGGTTTGCCACCACCTATGTCATGTGACATGGCTCAAACCATTTCCTCCTGGTAAGGGAACACCATGCTGCTACTGGGCCCCGGACCTAGGACTGAATCACAGCCCCAGATCTGGGGTTTGACTTCGCACAGTGCCTGAGCTGCTGAGGTGTTGGTTCTCTCTTCTGGAGATTAGCAAAACCGTGCTGATTTCATTGTATCCTCATAGAAACTCAAACGCCGACCCAGGACAGACTCTCAGGACAGTATCTTACTCATAGTAAGAACTAAATTTTTGCTATTTTTTTTAATTGTGGGAATTAGAGGTAAGAAAAGCTGATTATTAGAATTAAGATTCCTTTGACTTTAAAATAATAGAATATCTGAAACAAAGTGGCTTTTTTTGACTTTTTAAAATTTATTCAGACAAATTCTCATTGTGTAGTATGTAAACCACAATCTTCTTGCCTCAGTCTCCCAATGCTGGATGACAGGCCTGTGCCACCACATCTGGCACCAAGGTGACTTTAGTAAGCCTTTATTGGTTTCTTCCATCTGAATGGAGATGGCTCAGGCCTTGAGCATACTCCCCAGGATCTTCTTATCCTTCCTTCCTCCATTTTTCACTTGTCATAAAATGTCTTCCTCATGTCCCAAGATGGCTACAAAAGTTCCAAGCATCACATCTTAACAAAGTCATATCCAGAAACAGAAAGGATTCTTATACCTACACTGCTGTCTTACAAGGAAGAAAATATCTCCCTGAAGCCTCTCAGAACACTTTCCTGTCAGTAGTCATTAGCAGAGTCATGTGACCATTTCCAGTCACTGTACAAGACTAGAAAAGCAGGATTCTGGCATTTTCCATCACAAACTAGAGCTGCACTCCCCACAGTGAAGGGGGGGGGAGATGAAGAGTGGATGGGTGGGCAATCCCTGCTGGCAGGACTGACTCCTGATGGACAGGCCTGGGAACTCTGGGAAAGGGGCTGCTTCCCCTACGCAAGCTTGTGAGAGCCTGCAGGACAGAAGTGAAGCCATAAAAGCACTGGCCACTTATCCCAGGGCTCTATGAAGACAAGGCAAGAATAATGGCCCTGACAAATTGTGTGGCTGACAATCCACAGTCAGGAGAGAAAGGGCCACTACCTTCCAGCTCTCACGTTTGAGGCTAGTTTAATTGCTGACAGTAGCAGAAAACTTTTGCTTGGAAAACACCTTGATATCACCAGCTGTGCCAACTCCCACCCATAATCCCACCACTTCAGAAACAGAGGGAAGAGGACCATGACTTTGAGAACAGTATGGATGACATAGTGAGACCCTGACAATGATGGAGGGAAGGAGAAGGAGACAGGACCTAGATGAGCCCCTGGGTGACATAGTGAGACCCTGACAATGATGGAGGGAAGGAGATGGAGACAGCACCCAGATGGGACTCTGGGTGACATAGCGAGACCCTGACAATGATGGAGGGAGGAGATGGAGACAGCACCCAGATGGGCCCCTGGGTGACATAGCAAGACCCTGTCAATGATGGAGGGAAGGAGATGGAGACAACACCCAGATGGGCCCCTGGGTGACATAGTGAGACCCTGACAGTGATGGAGGGAGGAGATGGAGACAGCACCCAGATGGGCCCCTGGGATGTGCTCCAGCAGTCATCTAATTCAAGATTATCTATCTCTGTCTCTCTGTGTGAGCGTATGTTTACATGTGTATGTGTCTGTGTGTCTGTGTGTTCAGGTGCTTATCTGTATGCAGCTGTACATGCATGGGCCAGAAGACAATCTTGGGTATGATTCCTCAACAATTCCACCACCTTATTTTTGAGTCTGGGTCTCTCACTGGCTTAGGCTGCCCAGCCTAGAACCCTCCCCCCACCTCCCCCCATGGCCTAGGCTGGCTGGACAGTGAATCCCAGGGAAAGTTCTGTGTCTACTTCCTCCAGCATGTAAGTTTACAAGCACAAACCCCACAATCCAGTTTTTTACTGTGGGTTCTGGGGATCAAGCTCAGATTCTCACGTTCGCATGGCAGACATTTCACAGACTGAGATATCTCCTCAGCCACATGGAATCAACAGTCTTTTTTCATAAAGGTCCAGACAGTAAATAGTTAGTGTCCGCAGGTGAGTGAGGCTGGGCTCAGCTCAGCTTTCTGTAGGCAGATGGAAGGCTGAGTTTGACCCAGGGGTGATGGTTGCTAGGCCCTGTTCTATAAAGCAAGTTACCACAGCCTGGGCCAAAGTACGGACACTGTACTGCCTGTGGGAGTTGACGGGGGCGGTGCAGAAGTGAAGTAGGTGGGACGGGGGAACTGTGGCATGTGAGGAGCCCATGATGCGTGGAAAGGAGGCAGCTATGAACAGCACTGTCAGATCCTATAGCTTTTTAGCAGAAACCAAAAATGGCATCTGCTAATTTTTAAATGATGGTAATCATTAAGACTTGAAATCTGATTCAGGCCAAATAAAAGTCATCTGGGGGACAAGACAGCGTGGGGGCCGTCCAGGCTTTGACCTCTGACCTAGAAGATCAGAGTATCATACTAGAACAACCAAGCACACATGACACATTTGAGGGAATGATCCAGGAAAACTTGCTGCCCTGCCGGGCTTCCCACTGCTGATGGAAGGCCTGGCTGCCACCGTCCTGCCTCGTGTCCACGGTAGGAGTGAGGCCGTTGACATGGTCCCTAGTGCCTGCTCTTCTGTAAGCAGTGGTGGCCCGCGACCTCTGGTATTAGGTGGCAGCCGTCATCCAAACCTTGAGGAGCAATGGGATCTCGCCCTTTGCAAACCATAAAGCCACAGAGACAGCAACTCACCAGTTTCTGACTTCCTCAACCCCACACACTAATGCAAAGGCTCCAGTACTGACGACAGTCACACTGTGGTATCTCCAGGGGTTGGTTCCAGGCCCCACTACATATAATAAAAACTGCAGAGTCCAAGTCTCTTATACAACATGTACTATTTACATAGAACCCACATGCATTCTCCCATATACCTTAAATAATCTCTAGATGATTTCTAATGCCAAATACAGTATACATGCTGTGTAAATGGATATTACAATGTTTTGTTCAGCAAATGACAGGTTGTAAATTTTGGTACATGTTCAGTACAGGCTAGAAGTATTTAAATGTTTTAATGTTTTCAACCTGTGATTGCGTCCACAGATATACAATGCACAGTACAGAAAGCTGAGTCTGTTCTTTACAGAGACCAACTCCCTAGCAGCAGTATGGATAGGACAGACACAGAGTGAAAGGACTCTGACCTGCTTGCTCTCTTCCAGGAACAAAGGTCCCTACATTGTGTCCAGCCAGCACAGAGACACTTCCCAATACAAACAGCTCCCCATGTCACACCATATCCTTATCTGTCTCTCGGTGTTGAGCAGCTTCTTAGACCCTTCTACCCATTCTGGCAGCTGACTGAAGCTCCCTGGGTAACGGATCTGAAGCACCCTGCTTGGGCTCTCTGTGGTCCTGTCTCCTGCCCCACTGATTGCCTGGATCCCCAGCTATGAAGGTGCCCGGTCTGCCCTTCCACTGCCCTGATACGGCCCCTTCAGACCCTCAGTTCTATAAAGGTGCCCGGTCTGCCCTCCCACTGCCCTGATATGGCCCCTTCAGACCCTCAGTTCTATGAAGGTGCCCGGTCTGCCCTCCCACTGCCCTGATACGGCCCCTTCAGACCCTCGTTTCTATGAAGGTGCCTGGTCTGCCCTCCCACTGCCCTGATACAGCCCCTTCAGACCCTCAGTTCTATGAAGGTGCCCGGTCTGCCCTCCCACTGCCCTGATACGGCCCCTTCAGACCCTCAGTTCTATGAAGGTGCCTGGTCTGCCCTCCCACTGCCCTGATACGGCCCCTTCAGACCCTCAGTTCTATGAAGGTGCCTGGTCTGCCCTCCCACTGCCCTGATACGGCCCCTTCAGACCCTCAGTTCTATGAAGGTGCCTGGTCTGCCCTCCCACTGCCCTGATACGGCCCCTTCAGACCCTCAGTTCTATGAAGGTGCCTGGTCTGCCCTCCCACTGCCCTGATACGGCCCCTTCAGACCCTCAGTTCTATGAAGGTGCCTGGTCTGCCCTCCCACTGCCCTGATACGGCCCCTTCAGACCCTCAGTTCTATGAAGGTGCCTGGTCTGCCCTCCCACTGCCCTGATACGGCCCCTTCAGACCCTCAGTTCTATGAAGGTGCCTGGTCTGCCCTCCCACTGCCCTGATACGGCCCCTTCAGACCCTCAGTTCTATGAAGGTGCCTGGTCTGCCCTCCCACTGCCCTGATACGGCCCCTTCAGACCCTCAGTTCTATGAAGGTGCCTGGTCTGCCCTCCCACTGCCCTGATACGGCCCCTTCAGACCCTCAGTTCTATGAAGGTGCCTGGTCTGCCCTCCCACTGCCCTGATACGGCCCCTTCAGACCCTCAGTTCTATGAAGGTGCCTGGTCTGCCCTCCCACTGCCCTGATACGGCCCCTTCAGACCCTCAGTTCTATGAAGGTGCCTGGTCTGCCCTCCCACTGCCCTGATACGGCCCCTTCAGACCCTCAGTTCTATGAAGGTGCCTGGTCTGCCCTCCCACTGCCCTGATACGGCCCCTTCAGACCCTCAGTTCTATGAAGGTGCCTGGTCTGCCCTCCCACTGCCCTGATACGGCCCCTTCAGACCCTCAGTTCTATGAAGGTGCCTGGTCTGCCCTCCCACTGCCCTGATACGGCCCCTTCAGACCCTCAGTTCTATGAAGGTGCCTGGTCTGCCCTCCCACTGCCCTGATACGGCCCCTTCAGACCCTCAGTTCTATGAAGGTGCCTGGTCTGCCCTCCCACTGCCCTGATACGGCCCCTTCAGACCCTCAGTTCTATGAAGGTGCCTGGTCTGCCCTCCCACTGCCCTGATACGGCCCCTTCAGACCCTCAGTTCTATGAAGGTGCCTGGTCTGCCCTCCCACTGCCCTGATACGGCCCCTTCAGACCCTCAGTTCTATGAAGGTGCCTGGTCTGCCCTCCCACTGCCCTGATACGGCCCCTTCAGACCCTCAGTTCTATGAAGGTGCCTGGTCTGCCCTCCCACTGCCCTGATACGGCCCCTTCAGACCCTCAGTTCTATGAAGGTGCCTGGTCTGCCCTCCCACTGCCCTGATACGGCCCCTTCAGACCCTCAGTTCTATGAAGGTGCCTGGTCTGCCCTCCCACTGCCCTGATACGGCCCCTTCAGACCCTCAGTTCTATGAAGGTGCCTGGTCTGCCCTCCCACTGCCCTGATACGGCCCCTTCAGACCCTCAGTTCTATGAAGGTGCCTGGTCTGCCCTCCCACTGCCCTGATACGGCCCCTTCAGACCCTCAGTTCTATGAAGGTGCCTGGTCTGCCCTCCCACTGCCCTGATACGGCCCCTTCAGACCCTCAGTTCTATGAAGGTGCCTGGTCTGCCCTCCCACTGCCCTGATACGGCCCCTTCAGACCCTCAGTTCTATGAAGGTGCCTGGTCTGCCCTCCCACTGCCCTGATACGGCCCCTTCAGACCCTCAGTTCTATGAAGGTGCCTGGTCTGCCCTCCCACTGCCCTGATACGGCCCCTTCAGACCCTCAGTTCTATGAAGGTGCCTGGTCTGCCCTCCCACTGCCCTGATACGGCCCCTTCAGACCCTCAGTTCTATGAAGGTGCCTGGTCTGCCCTCCCACTGCCCTGATACGGCCCCTTCAGACCCTCAGTTCTATGAAGGTGCCTGGTCTGCCCTCCCACTGCCCTGATACGGCCCCTTCAGACCCTCAGTTCTATGAAGGTGCCTGGTCTGCCCTCCCACTGCCCTGATACGGCCCCTTCAGACCCTCAGTTCTATGAAGGTGCCTGGTCTGCCCTCCCACTGCCCTGATACGGCCCCTTCAGACCCTCAGTTCTATGAAGGTGCCTGGTCTGCCCTCCCACTGCCCTGATACGGCCCCTTCAGACCCTCAGTTCTATGAAGGTGCCTGGTCTGCCCTCCCACTGCCCTGATACGGCCCCTTCAGACCCTCAGTTCTATGAAGGTGCCCAGTCTGCCCTCCCACTGCCCTGATACAGCCCCTTCAGACCCTCAGTTCTATGAAGGTGCCCGGTCTGCCCTCCCACTGCCCTGATACGGCTCCCTCAGACCCTCAGTTCTCTCTTCTCTCTCCCTCTTTCTTTATTCCCTCATTTTCTCTTGTTTTTTTGTTTGTATTTTTTTTGAGACAAGGTCTAGTTCTGTAGCCCAGGCTGGCCCTGAGTTCCAATCCTCTTTCTCCCACATCTGTCTGGAAAAACATTCCTGACTTTTCACTCTGATATTAACAGCGAAATATCTTCCAGAACCACCACATGGACCTGCTTGGGGCAGCTCTAGGATTCCCAGCAGGGCAAAAACCTCACAGAGGCACCTAGCACATCACTCCAATGCAGGTTTCTCCCATGTGGTCCTTATATTTCTCCTAGAGGGTGGCCTTCTGAGAAGTAAGTGGCCCAGGCTGGCCCCGGCTGATGATACATGTGGTACAAGGCAGAGTCATTTAGCTGAGAGTGAAGGGAAGTGCTGTGTCAGCTCAGCTCAGTCCAAGAAGTGGTGCCCCTGCTGCTGATTGGGCCAGCTCACAGCTGATACAAGGGGAGAAGCAGGTGTCTGCGCCAACCAGCAGACCCTGGCTGAAGCTGCTGGAACTCTGTCCCATGAACCAGAACTGTACTAAGTTCTCAGGATCTCTTCCACTCTTGTCTGAGAAGCCAAAGACTCCTTGTCTTGGGAGAATGATTCCAAATGGACCTCCCTCTGCACCCCCGGGATGAAGAAAGTTTCAGGCACCATCATGGGAAGGGAAGAAATTCTGATTGGCCATGCCAGTGAAGCCTTACACATGGAGGATGAGACTCCCAAAGGGGAAATGGGGGCCGCGAGGCTGTGGAGGTGGGTTCGTACACCATGCGTAGTGTCCTCCACTGCTTCCCACCTACCACTGGGTGTTCGGAAGGTCCAGCACAAGGGAAGCCCTTCATAAGCATGAGTGCCTTTGACCACACCTCCTGCTCCTTCATGGCCTGAGATCCCTCTATGGAGTCTATAGGATCTGCTGAAGCAATTCCCTCTGAGACTGCTTCCCTGGAAATCAGTAAGTAGAATGGGGACACCATTTGCTTGAAGATTTAAGGGAAGTTTAGCCATCTCCTGTGCAGCTCTTGACATCAGGAGTCCAACAATACATATCTGGGGCCAGGCCTGATTCTGAAATAAAATTTGCATGGATTTTGCTCACTTCTCTCTCCTGGAGTCCCAGGCGTGTCCCCTCTGACCTCATCAGACTAATTTTGGGTTCTTGCACTTTTTGCTCACATATAGAAGGAAACAGGAGACAAGAAAGCTCCAGATGCCTTCTCTCCTCTCAGCATTCCACTGGGTCTGGATCTATGTCTGTGGACCCTCATTCGAAACCTCAAAATCTGTAAAACACATCACAAATAGAGCACAAGGACGTCCCCTCCACTAGCCCTGTGGCAGCACTTGTTTGCAGTATTATTACTGCTCTAAAAAGTCTGGGTGTGAAGGCATCCACATCGATGATGCAGAAAGACGGGACCACTGAAAAGCCTGTCTCCATCAGCCTGCCATCCAAAGCCAGGGTGCCTTGAAGGGAATCCCTGGGCTGGCAGAGGTCAGATATGAAACTAAGTCTCCAAGCTCATTTGCAGTGACATTGAGAAATCACAGCTCAAGGGCGCTCATCCTCAACTCCCTCCCTGTACAGCAGACACTTCCATCATGTGTTCTGGCCACACATGTACACAGAACCACTGTGAGCCACTTACTACGTTAAATAATACCAGTGCTGGGGTTGGAGAGATGACTCAGTGGTTAAGGGCACTGGATGCTCTTGAAGAAGACCCAGGTTCAATTCTCAGCACCAGTGTGGTAGCTAACAACCATCTGTAACTCCAGTTCCAAGAGGATCCCATGCCCCCTTTGACACCCTCTTCTGACCTCCATGGGAACTGCATGACACGGTGCACTTACATCATGCAGACAATACACTCATACACATAAAATAAAAGCAATAAATAAAATATAAAAAATAAAACAGTTCTGTTATCATCAGAGCCTCCGGTGAATGCATGGCTTCATCCACACGCTCATGTCATCAACCCAGGAGCCCTGCCACATGCCTCTCTTCGGAACAACTGTTTACGCTGCCAAGTCACTGAAAAGTTTGTCTCTGCGTTGCCCAGAATGCAACTTCTGACTTATGCTTCCTCTGATTGTGCTTCATTGGAAAGGTTAGCAGCCAGTGATGCTATTATAGCTAATCCTGGGTCTCAACCTGTCTGGATCTGGGATTAACTAAAATGAGAGAGAGGCCTTCTGATTGGATCATTTGAAGCTGGAAGACCCACCCTAAATGTGGGCATTACCTTCTGATGGCAGGTGGTAGAAAAGCTGTGGCAGGAGGGATCTTCTTTCTTTTTTTTGCTGCTTGCCTTCTCTCTTACTGGTAAGTTCATCTTGCTGCTGTGACCAGCTCCTCAGATTCCAACATAGACTGAACACTAGCAGATCTCCCAGAATCCACCAGGCCTTCAGTGCCAGATTGGGACTACTAGACATCCAGAATTCTACCAATTCTGTTTCCTTAGAGAACCTTGACTAATACAGATACTAATGACCAGGGTGCAGGAGGAAGCAGGCATTGGGCTTAATGGAAAGATGTTCACAAGGCCTTTCTCCCTCCACCATCCAAAGACTGCTCCCAAATATGAGGTGAGACAAATGAGAAAATCCAGTTTCTCTCTGTCCCCCAACTCTAGCTCTAAAGGCTCCCAATACTACTGGAAGTTGGAGCCAATTAAGGTCAATGGGGAGAAGGAAAGAAAACATGATGCATCTGGCTGAGGGTCAGAGTTTCCCCCTCAGCCCATCAGGGTCCCCACGGCCTGATGAGACCACTTGACCCCTTACACACCCCCAAGGCTGAGAATGCTCAAAAAGGGCCATTGTTCCTGGGAAATCTTTCCATCAAGGAGTCTCCCTACAGGACCAGCTGTCTGGCTGTGTTTAAACTGTCACCCAGCCAAGGCAGCTTGGTGGCACGCCCAAACTCTGTAGCCTGAGCCAAAACTTGTTTAAAATGCCATTTGAACCAAACAGCCAGTCAATTTAAAAATACTCCAAGCAGAAAGCCAATAAGATTTGAAAACAAAGAAACTGAAAATCAAAAGTAAGAACATTCATTGATTCATTCATCTGTTTATAATTTAAAACTTGCCCTTTTCAGAGAGGATCTAACATGTCAAAATGTCAAAAAAAAATTTTAAGTAGTATAGGTTAAATTTCAATTACATCATGAAGATTCCATATAGGACAACAAAACGGTGTTTGCATGTGAGTGAGCATGTGTGTGCATGCGTGTGTGCATGTGTGTGCATGTGCATGTGTGTATATGCATGTGCATGTGTGTATATGCATGTGCGTGTGTGTGCGCACGCGCACGTGTGTGTGTGTGTGTGTGTGTGTGTGTGTGAGTGTGTGTGTTAACAGAGAAGGAAACTGGAGGCTAAGATGCTTGCCAAGGTCACACAGCAGTAAATGGCACTGGGACAACCACTGGGTTCTCCACTCGTGTGTGTGTGTGTGTGTGTGTGTGTGTGTGTGTGCACCTGTGCACACCTGTGCACCAGTACAGAGGCTTTCTGTTACACCACAATATTTTCCACCTGAGTCATGCATCCAGCCATCAAAATCATTTGAGGACCTCCAAAGGTGCAGACATTTCAGACACCTGAGTTTACACTCCAGACAGCTCAGTGAGAGTTCAATGACAGTCGCTGAGTGTCCTGCACTCAGACCAGGGTCCTCGCCCTTCTGGGTGCTCTGCACTGAGAGGAGCCAGCTCAGAGGCCACAGGACCCTGCTCTTCCCCTGCTCAGCTCTCCTCGGGCCAGCCTCGCTATTTTTTATTAATTATTTTTTATCTGTATGAGTGTACCGTCTGCATGTAGGTTGGTGCACCCATGTCCTGCAATGCAGAGGAGGTCAAAAGCTAAAGACGGTTCTTAACTGCCATGTGGGTGCTGGGAATCGAACCCAGGTCCTCTGCAGGAGCAGTCAGTGCTCTTAACTGCTAAGCCATCTCTCCAGCCCCAAGCCTCACCATTTTTATCATCAGCCAGTACCACATTCATATTCCTTTAAAGGTTCTTATCTATGTAAATGTTCTTATTACAACAGAAAACTCTATGACACTGCAGTGAAGAGAAGACTGGAGCCACTGCTTATAAAAACAAAACAACTGTTATAACACCTGACATCTACCCGTGGCCTCCACATGTACTTGTAACTCACATATGTAGACTCACCAGCATGCACACAACACACATATACACTCATGCATCTATGTACACACAACGGGGTTGAAGGTACATTAACTTTACATAGACTTACTCCTAGATAAGAAAGGTTAAAGAACTCCAACAGGCACAGCTTTCTACAGCATGATTTAGTGTTTTAATATTGTGTCAAAATATCATAGGATTTAAGAAATCATGCTCTAATTCAACCCTCCTATTACACAAAGGATGCTGGAGCCCAGAGGCAGGCAGGCAGCACCTCGGCCAAGGCCATATAGCAAAGTAAATCACAGAAAGAACACAGTCTTTGTGTCCCCAGACCAACAAATTCTACCAGTGGCCGTGGAATGCTTAAACATCTGAATAGAGTCTTGCTCTTTACCATTATGGAAGACTGGTCTTAACCCGCTTTACTTTTGGAGGGGAGCCACAATCCAAAGTGGCAGATGTGGAGATGCCTCTCATTATAAAGAAGGGAATCACCCAATTCTTCTACTGCCTAGCCCCTCATTCTCTCTATGACATAGAAGGTTTTCAAACAGAAATAGCCACTGAGACCCCAAAGAAACCCTAGAAAGGTTGTGTAGAGCATCATGCAAGCTCAGATAACCTGCTGTGACAGAGACTGGGGGTAGTTCATAGTCCCCTGAAATCCCTAGTGTGTGCTCTAGGGTCAATACCCTCACCACACATGGACCATGTCTGTACAGCAGGCTTAACAGATAAAGGAGAGTGATTGACCCTGTGCACTAGGGTCATCTGCACAGATGTTAGAGTGCACACAGCCACCAAGCTGAAAAGGAGGTGACACCCTGGTAGCCTACGCAGCTTCCCCTAGGAAGGTGAAGTCAGGTTTTCTGGACTCCTGTCCCAAGTCACAAGAAAGGAATGGGCAGGCCAGTGAGTGGAACCTGACCACTCGGTCCTCTTCCCTTTGGAGTTGGTTCAGAATTGCAGGGCTCTGCAGGGGGACTGAAATCTGTGCTTTCTGAGACTAACAGCAATTCACCTTCCAGCCTCTAAGCAAGGAGGGTTGGCCTCCCAGGATAGACTGCACTGCCGTGCCTTATTTGTGCAGCACGATGACCCTGCACCCTACAGGGAGGGTGCCCACAAGCACCTAAGCAAAGAGAAGGGCTCTTTTTCCCAATGCGGAGTGAGCAGCACTTCCTCTGATGCAGCTGGCGTTTCCTCAAATAGAACAGGATTGGAGCAAACGGCTTTCGCTGGGCCTGAGCTGGCAGGAGACGCTGAGCATGGTGACTCAGACCCTCACCCCCCTTCCCATCCTTCACAGGCCCAACTTTTTCCAGTTGTCCTGCTCAACGGTCAAATCGCCTCTGTCAGGACTCACTTTGCCAATGTCAGATGTCCTAACAGCCCAGCCTTCCTCTGGGAGGCCGCACCCCGGCTTTCTTTCCTCTTATGTCATCTACGCTCTGCTCGTTTCTATTTTAAAATTGATTAAGTCTTGATCAACAATGCCTGGTTTGCTTCCAGAACACCTTCTGTCTGGTTCTGCTTCCATCTGGGAGAGATGAAGATTTACATTGACCTCAACCAGATGCAAGTAGGGACTGTTTGCAGCTTTGGGCGAATGCCTAGTTACTACTAGAATCAGTTGGAAAAAAGAGTTTCTGGTGCTGATTCTGCAAAGGCTCTAAGACACAGCATCCCTCAACTCCATTTCCAAAGACTCTCTGGTCAGCTCTTGAAAAAAAAATTGCAAAAAAAATATATTGCATTTATTAATAATTTGTGTATGTTACTGCACACATGTCTATATGCCATAGCAGGTGTATGAAGGTCAAAGGACAACTTGGGAGAGACTGTGTTCTCCTTCTATCATTTGGGTCCCAGGGATCAAACTCAGGTCATCAGACTTCGTGAGCAAGCACCTTTACACACTGAGCCACTCACCAGCCTGCTCTAGACAATATTTAGCAAGTCTTCAATATGAGCCAGGGACTGGCTGCAGATATGAAAAGCTCAGTTAACCCAGGGATAGAAAGAACTGGAACAGAGCTGTCCTCAGAACCCTGGGAGAGTCTCGGAGAGAAGTCGATAGTCTCGCTCCTGCTTCCACCCGCGCAGGTGACAAGGGTCCTGTCTGCACTGTTGACTTCACTGCTCCTTCTTACCCTTCTCGTCCCCCAGTCTGGAATGATCTTTCTTATCCCTTCACTTAGTTAGAGCAGCCTCCCACAGGCCCTCGTCAATCATTCACCATCTCCAATGGGCTTCCCACGTATGTCCCAACTGTCTACCATATTCCCTTTCCCCATAAGTAGAACCTCACTGTCCGGCACGGTCTTCTTATATGTCTGTGTGTTACATATTATCTGGTTCCCCAAAGCCAAATGTAGTCCCTCTAAGAGAGCAGTTTTGAGTCTACGTCCATCAAGATCTCCTCAGTGCTCAAAAGAGGCAAATGAATGGACGGTGCTCAGGAGGAAACAGCAAAGGCTTACTAAGGACGTTGCTTTCAGAAGTTGCCAGGTGAACAGTTATACAGACGAGTGCTGGGAGCACACAGATGGGAAGTGCTGGGGGCGGGACAGTAAGTACAGGGTGGGAGGGCTTCATGGGAGACGAGGGAGCACTGCGGCACTAACTTTGCCAGGTTTTTTTCCCATCCCAAACTCTTACTGAAACTTAATCCCTAAGTTAACATGGTGGTGATATTTGGAGGAGGGGCGGTCATGATGTAACTGGGATTAGACAAGACCATGCATGTGGTGACTGAGGCTGGAGCCTGTGCAGTACACATGCGTACCCTCGTGCTGTGTTGTGGTGTAGGCTGGAGCCTGTGCAGTACGCATGCGTACCTTCGTGCCGTGTTGTGGTGTAGGCTGGAGCCTGTGCAGTACGCATGCGTACCCTCATGCCAAGTGGTGGTGTAGGCCAAGGCCATCACTAGGTGTCATGCAGATGCTGGTATCATGTTCTCAGACCTCACAGTCTCTCAAACCATGAGTTAAATAAGCTTCAACTCTTAGTAACTTACCTAGTCCCCATATTTTATTCTAGCAACAAAACCCAGACTCAGATCAGCAGTGACAAGATCACTGATCAGCTAAACTTGAAGACGATAGTAACCATATTTCAGAAGAGGTCTTCTTTGCATACAGTTGGGGGATCTGGGGATCTGCCATGTAATCTCCTTGGCTCAGTGCCAGCACCTCGTTAACATTATCCCTCCCACTTACCATGTGCCTGCACTTCAGAGGCACGGCTTGCTTAATCTTCACATCTTTAGGAGATATGTCATCTTCCTCACTCAGCAAATGAAGCCATGTAGATTCAAAGGAGCAAGTGATTTGTTTAGAATTGCTGTGGCCAAACTGGAATTTGCACTTGGGCATTCTGACCTCAACAGTCCCGTTCTACAGCCTCCTATTCCAAGATTGGAGACAATTTTCTGGTTGTGCATACATTAAAAGATGGCCAGACTCTGTGCTTTCCTCTTCTCAGACCTAGGTTTAGGGACCTGGAACAGAACACTTTTTTGTGCCTGCATAGACTGGTGTACTTTGCCCTCCATCCTCTGCTTCCTCTATCCTGGGGACATGAGGAGGCATGCATGGCCAACCTTGTACAGCTCTTTGAGTCTCAAGTTAATATCTTTGTGTCTCATTCTATTCAATGCCCAATTTCTCTCTTCAAGGATGTTCCCAGAAATTAGGGAAATAAGGCAAGGATGGACAGCCAGGCTAGTGTGTAAGACATCTGCCAGACCTTCAGCTAGCTGGACAGTATTTTCAGAGTAAAAGGATTTGTCAGGCCTCTTCTTGGTCATCCTTCAAATCCCCACTGAGTGGCTTCAGAGAAGCTTTCTCTTTTATGTCAAATTCCTCCCCATTAGGCTTGTAAAGCAACTTGCCTTTCTTTCCTGGCTCTTATCCCAACAGCACTCTCCTATTTATCTGTGAGATTGTCTGCTTAACATTTCTCAATATCACTAGAATTCAGGTTTCATGAAGAAAGAAAACCTCTGTTTTTTTCTCAGTGTTGCAGTCCCCAGGCTCAGAACATGGCCAGTTGGGACCAGCTGCCCTACAAATGCAGACTGAATAAATAAACACAGAGGCAGAGGCAGTTACTGAGGAGTGACAGAGGGTGAGCCACTTAGTCACCTCAATTTACTCGTGGGCAATTTATAAAATATCTTTTCTATGTTCTTTGTCAAACTGTGAAATAAAACTAAGTTCTTTGTAAGTCGTTAATAGTTATACTGATCATTTCTATTAAGGAGCTAGAATAGAGTCTATCCCTAGCATTTAGAGCACCTTCAGAAATGTAACTATTTATAGCCAAAGCTGAGGTGAGCAAGAAGACATCTCTCATACTCTCTTCTTGTTTGAGTGGAGATGGCTCTGGAGACCTGAAAGTTCAGTCATCACTATGTCACCTGAGGCCAGCCATACATCAAAGCATCTCCTGAATCAGCCATGCCTACACTAGAACCTGTGGTCTTTGCAATTTGAACTTAAGAGGTTGTGGTGGATGTCAGCATGGATGGGCAATATAAGTAAAGGTACATACCCAAAGGCATGTCAAAGGCGTGTCCCTGAGTCTCAGTATCCTCTGAGGAAGAGGAAGCTCGGATGAGCAATCATCCCCAGGGGTACAGGCATTCTTGAGGTTGGAGAAGTAACCTTACCATCCATCCAAGAGAACCCCATGTAACGATGTTAAATCCTTCCATCACTGATCTCATCTACTAACTGAGCTGGTGCCTATTTTCAACAAAGCTGGTAAAGAGAACCCGAGATTTTTGAGACTGAAAGCTGGTCTCAAATTCCAGGAAACAAAGGTTACTAAATATTAAGTCTGCTGTGTTGCAGGTACTGTGCTAAGTTCATGATATCTCAGTGTCCTGTACTGCCTGGACAACCCTTGATGACAACCATCCCCACTTTAGAGATAAGGGAGAAAACCCACATCCCCACCAAGGGACACAGCTCACATAAGCTAAGTTCTTCCCCTATCCACATAGTGTGAGTCAGCAGCTGCTCCAGAGTAGTCATGGCAACGAGTGCATGTCATCAAGGTTCAGCTCCTCAGAAGAGCAATGTCGTGAGCCATGCAGACTGACAGTCCTTGTCCAAGCTTTTGAATCAGAATCTGTGTTTATTCCCAGATGATGCACATGCAAATTAAAATGTTGAGATCCTCTGATGTCAGCGGTTATTGGTGTGAAGTAGAAATTACAGAACGGACATCTGCCTCCTTGCTGTCTTCCCCATGGTGTAGCAAGAGCCCACTGGGCTTCCATTCCTTCCAGGGTAGTCCCTCTATTAAATATACAGATGCAGATCAACAGAGGATCTGCTTGAACACAGACTCTGACTCAGTGGGGCTGAAGTGGCCTTCAGATCGTGCTTCTGATCCACTCCTGCATGGTTCAGTTCAGGCCCTGGAGCATGCTCTCATGCCTGAATCTACAGAGTGGAAAAATGAGACCTTGCGCTGGATGGCTGCAGGAGGGGAGGCAGCAACCCCTATGCTGCTCTCAGGATCCTCAGGCCTGGCCCCTTCCTGCGCCCTCCTCTCCACCCCATTGGCCTGGCCCCTTCCCACGCCCTCCTCTCCACCCCATTTCTGCTAGCAGACCTGCTCCTGTTTCTCAAACATACCGAGCTTTCTCCTACCTCGGAGTCTTGGTGCCTACTTTCTTCTACCCAGAGTGTCCTTCTCCTGCTGTGTGCACAGCCACCTTTACCTTGTCATTCATAGCTCAGCTTTCATATCACCTTCTCAGTGAGCCTGTCCCTGACTGACCAGTCTAATCTGGTATACTACAGCCCATCCCTAAACTATCATGCAGCTTTTGGGGGTTTTAGTTTGGTTTAGGTGGTTTTGTTTTGGTCTTTTTGAGACAGGGTCTCCCTGTAGCCCCAGCTGGGCTGGAACTCAATATGTAGGCCAGGCTGGCCTCAATCTCACAGAAATCTGCCTGCCTCTGCCCCCCAAGTGCTGGGATTAAAGGCATGTACCACCACACCCAGCTTCTTTCTTAGCCATAGCCATAGCCATAGTCATTATTGTCCAAAAAGGAACAATTTTATTTAATAATTAATCATTTCCCCTACTCACCCTCTGATTCAGTACTGGCCTTGCCTAGCCCAGGAACATAATAGGTGCTCAGTAAATAGTCATGGAGTGAAAGGGATGAGTGATTTAAACAATTCGCTTCTGTTGCTGAAGAGGGGAGAAGGGAACTGAGCACTGGAGCTGCTAGAAGAGAGTCACCACCATCCTAAATGCAGAGGGAGATGATGGTGACTTCAATGGAAAGAGGAGAAAGAATTTTACTTTGGTAGGGGGAGACAACCGCAGAGACAGCATGGGCAGGCTCAGAGGTTTGGGGAACAGCGCACACAACCACAACTGGAGACAGCATGGGCCTCCCGGGCCCAGCCCGTGCCTCTGGGCAGAACAGCCCGTTTTAGGTGTAACCTGTCTGGGAGGACTCTGGCAGCTTAGTGCGATGAGGTCACTGCCACCCTCCAGCAGGTGCTTGCCAAAACCTCAGCCCAGAGGTTCCCAACCTTCGGAGAAGATTAGACCAGGCACTAGGAGGGGACAGGCTGGCCTCGGCTCATGGCTGCCCTCCATCTGTCTCCACCTTCCCTAGGTAGGCCTTCTGGCTCCCAGCCTCATCTGAGAGTCAGTAAGTTTTCTGTTTATAAGGCCAGACAGTAAATACTATGTGGGCCTGATGGCCCTTGTGCCACTGCCGTGCTCTGCTGGGCGGGCGGCATGAAGGCTGCTGTGGATGCCACAAGGAAGTAGATGTCGGAAATAAGGCCTGTACTGTATTCACTAAACCAGATAGCGGCCGTTTGGGTTACGGAACTCCTGCCGCTTTTGAGGCTCAGCCCCAGGTCCTTCAGGAGCCGGCCCATTCCCTTCCACAGCCTCTCCCCGCAGGCACCCCACTTCTCCATCTTGTCTCTCACTCCTCACACCTACACTGCTCCCTGCAGAGCCACCTGTGGCTTCATAACCCACGTCCTCTCACAGACAGACCAGGAAACCTGCAGGCTCCCCAACCATCCTGGAGCTCTCCAGCAGGCCCGCATTTGTCGCATCTTGGGCTTTGGGGGTGATTTCCTCAAAGCCCTTGCTTATTTCTTTTTTTTTTAATTTTTTTTTAAATTTTATTTATTTCTGTATGTGTATCAATGTACTGTCTGCATGCAGGTCTGTGCACCCGTGTCGTGCAATGCTGCGGACGTCAGAAGAGGGTCTCAGATTCCCCCGGAACTGGAGTTTTCCTGGAATTGGAGTTTCAGACGGTTCTCGGCCGCCATGTGGGTGCTGGGGATCGAACCTGGGTCCTCTGTAAGAGCGGTTGGCGCTCTTAACCACTAGGCCATCTCTCCAGCCCCAGCCCTTGCTTATTTCTAAGACCAAACAAGGAGCAAGGCCGGTGTCGGTGTCTTTAGGCAATGAAAGTCCTCCCACCTTAAAGGGCCTCTATGAACAGTCGCTGGCTGTTATTAGGGCCTGGACCAGAGTAAGCCTTTCATTCAAGTTACTGACTGGTGGGCAAAGAGAAAAACACAGGCCGCACATTCTAGGGACTGGACTCTTCAGACCACTAACTTCCTGACCTCCAACGAGATAAAAAAGAGCAAACTACTACTAAATGATGTGATTTCAAGTTCTGGACTAAAATTTGAGGAATCCTGGCCTCCCACCATGCTTCCTAGATTCAGCAAACAATGCTATATTTGCTGTACAAGAATTAAAAAACCTACGCTGCTACTGGTTGGTTGGTTGGTTTGCTTCCACTGAAAATATCCTACAATAAATATGTTCCACTGCTACAGAAAAGACTGGAAAGATGAAAAACATGTTTGGCAGAATGCATGAGCTCTGATGGGGGGAGGGAGGAAAGGGGAATGGATTTAGACTTGATTGGAAATTTTGTATGAAATGTACAAAGCTTCAATAAAAATTGGCTTTAAAAAAAAAGAAAAAAGAAAAGACTGGAAGCCATCTGCCTAATCCAGCTTCATCTTGGTCACAGTGAGGGCTGGATGAGGGGACAGTACAAAGTGGACCTGCCTCTGAATTGGGGCCACGGAAGCAGGCCAGTTGTAGGTAGCAGGACACTCTAGGACACAGAAGGTTAAGGAAACTTAGTAACAGAGCGTCTCACACAGACAGCAACGATAGAGGCCCAGCAGCATGAACCAAAGACAGAAGACAGACGCTCCCAGCGCTGGACAGAGAGCGGCATGCCTGGCTGCTAGCAGAGGTCAGCAGCCCAGCAGACAGAGAAAATCCCCTGGGAAACCTGGGAGCAGATGACAGTACCGGAGCCTCAAGGAGAGGGGTGGGAGGTAGACAAGCTCCTAGTCGTGGACAAGCTGGGACTTAAATACAGAGACAAGCCTTGGAACAGGGGCTGGAGTCTAAGGCAGGAAGTGGTTAATCTCTGAAAGGAGAGCTGTGACCCAGAGCAAGATGGCTCCACCATTCTGTCCAGCACTCTGAAGCCTTGCAGTCTCCCACAATATTTGTCCAAAGTCACATGGACAGCAAGAAGGGAGACTCAGGCTCCAGACCCTCTAAGCAGGGCTCTTTCCACAACCTGACCCAGGCTGGCAATGCACAGTCAACTCGAGTCCAAATTCAAACGAGAAAAGCCAGTGAAGCAGGTGAGCTGCTTATCAAAGTCTTTGTGGAAAGGACATCATTTAGTCTTGTCCAGGCCTTGGCTCCTGTCCTCAGCCCTTAAACAGACATGTGTGCTTTCTGCATTATCCCCTTACGGTAACTGGGTGGCTTTGTCTGTCTCTAGGTCGCTCTGGAGCAGTATTAGTGATGATCTTTAAGTTCTGTCTGCATAATGCCAGAACACCAGATCAGCTCAGACCCAAAGTATAACAATAAATAAGGAAATTAGTATTGATAATTAAGTAATATCTATTAAATATCTAATATGCAATAATAATTAATAGCTTGAGAGAGAACATTGCTCGCTGACTTCCTACATGGTGCTGTTTGGTTCTGAGGATCTCAGCCAGGGAGGAAGGGAATGAGGTGGGAACCCTCCACTCCCAACAATTACCTCCTCTACTAATCACCTTGGGCCATTCCCCAAGGCACTTACTCTCTTAAATGATCATCTTTTCATTTATATACTTTAAATAGATTCTGCCACCTGGAATATAAGCTCTCAGGACAGAGAATGGTCTGTCTTGTTTAGGGATTTATATCTTTGCAGTTTAAATGGGAAGACACTGGGTCACCACCACAGCATTACTATTTTCATTCCAAATATGTAAATGTCATCAACATATCGTTTGGGGGAACACATGAGAAAGAGTCTAACAAACGCTGCCAGAATACTCATCTTCATGACTAACATGGAGGGCGTTCTATTAAATCAACAAGCACACACCACTAGGATTCTGTGGAATTCATCATTCATATATTCGTATATATAATGACAGGTGCATACAGTTATTTGCTGCAGCAAAATATTATAAGCCACCACCACAGGACCAATTAAATAAACTATAATTTTCATCATCCCATGGAAAACTTTGCTGCTATAAAATGAATAAGTGAGCCAGCAAGATGGCTCAGTGGGCTGTAACCATCAGTCTGACAGCCCGAGTTCAATCCCCAGGACCCACAAGATGGCTCAGTGGGCTGTAACCATCAGTCTGACAGCCCGAGTTCAATCCCCAGGACCCACAAGATGGCTCAGTGGGTAAAGTACTTGATGTGCAAGCATGAAGACCAGGGTTTTAATCCCCAGAACCCACAGTGGCTCCAGTGGGCTGTAACCATCAGTCTGACAACCCGAGTTTCAGTTCCCAGGACCCACAAGATGGCTCAGTGGGTTAAGGCCTGCTGTCAAGTCCTTGACACCGAGTTCAATTCCCAGGACCCCACAGAGTGAGGGCTCAGTGGGCTGTAACCATCAGTCTGACAAGCCCGAGTTCAATCCCCAGGACCCACAAGATGGCTCAGTGGGCTGTAACCATCAGTCTGACAGCCCGAGTTTCCAATCCCCAGGAACCACAAGATGGCTCATGGGGTGTAACCTCAGCTGAACACCCGATACTCAATCCCAGGACCCACAAGATTGCTCGTGCAACACAGCTACACCCGAGCTCAATCCCCAGGACCCACAAGATGGCTCAGTGGGTTAACCAGTGCTGTGAAGTCTGACAGACCCGAGTTCAATTCCCCGGACCCACAAGATGGCTCAGTGGCTGTACTCATCATGTAGAAGACCCCTGAGTTCCAATCCCCAGTACCCACAAGATGGCTCAGTGGGCTGTAACCATCAGTCTGACAGCCCGAGTTTCAATCCCCAGGACCCACAAGGATGGCTTCAGTGGGCTGTAACCATCAAGTCTGACAACCCAGAACTCAAATCCTGCAGGACCCACAAGAATGGCTCAGTGGGCTGTAACCATCAGTCTGACAGCCCGAGTTCAGTCCCCAGTACCCACAAGATGGCTCAGTGGCTTAACCATCAGTCTGCAGCACCCGAGTTCAATCCCCATGGACCACAAGATGAGCTCAAGTGGCTGTACCCATCAGTCTGACAGCCCGAGTTCAATCCCCAGGACCCACAAGAGGCTCCAGTGGGCTGTAACCATCAAGTCTGACAACCCGAGTTCAAATCCCCAGAACCCACAGAATGGCTCAGTGGGCTGTAATCACTACACCGTATCCTAGACAGATGCTCGCCGGAACAGCATCCGCAAGTTTCAATCCCCAGGACCCACAGAGATGGCTCAGTGGGCTGGTAACCATCCAGTCTGACAGCCGAGCACAGCCAGCTCGGCTTAACCATACTACCCCAGCACGACCACAAGATGGCAGTGCACGTCTGACGCGTCAATCAGGCGTAGCGGGGTAATCATCTGAAGCCCGTTCTAGACCCACAAGGCCGTGTAGGCAATCAGATGAACCTGACAATGCCACAATGCCAGGTGTAATCATCAAGCTAAACGCTCATCGAGCCCACAATGGCTCAGTGGGCTGTAACCATCAAGTCTGACAAGCCCGAGCTCAATCCCCAGAACGCCAAGATGGCTCAGTGGCTGTAAACCATATGCTGAAACCCAAGTCATCAAGGACCACCAAGTGGCTCATGCTACCACAGTGACACCGAGCAATCCGACCATGCTCAGTGGGCTGTAACCTCACTCTGACAACCCGAGTTCAAGCCCCAGGACCCACAAAGTGCTCAGTGGGCTGTAACCGTCAAGTCTGACAACCCGAGTTCAATCCCCAGGACCCACAAGATGGCTCAGTGGGCTGTAACCGTCAAGTCTGACAACCTGAGCTCAATCCCCCGGACCCACGTGCTGGAAGGAGAGAACCAACTCCTGCAAGTTGTCCCCTGACCTCCATATACACACAGAGCCACTCACATGCACATATGAAAATAAGTGTTAAAAATTAAAGACAAGATGAAAAACAGCATGTATACTGTTCTTAAAAACAGTGACAGAGTACATGCCATTGAGTTCTTTATATATACAGACAATGACCCTGGAACAATGTACAAGAAATTAATTTAAAAAATGTTGCCTGTGAACACAAAGTAAAGACAAGGGAGGGCTGGAAGATTTTCATGTTATTCATTGTTTAATGTTGATCAGGAATTATGAGGCAATAGTTCATATAGATTATTTACAATACTTTTAAAATAAAAATGACTTGTGTGGGGACCATGTAAAGATGGGGGGTAGGTGGCTTTCTGTCGCTGTAGGCACATACCTGGACCATGTAAAGATCGGAGGGGTGGCTTTCTGTCGCTGTAGGCACACACCTGGACCATGTAAAGATGGGGGGTAGGTGGCTTTCTGTCGCTGTAGGCACATACCTGAGATCATGTAAAGATGGGAGGGTGACTTTCTGTCGCTGTAGGCACACACCTGGACCATGTAAAGATAGGGGGGTAGGTGGCTTTCTGTCGCTGTAGGCACATACCTGAGATCATGTAAAGATGGGGGGGTGGCTTTCTGTCGCTGTAGGCACATACCTGGACCATGTAAATATGGGGGGTAGGTGGCTTTCTGTCGCTGTAGGCACATACGTGGACCATGTAAAGATGAGGGGGTGGCTTTCTGTCGCTGTAGGCACATACCTGGACCATGTAAATATGGGGGGGTAGGTGGCTTTCTGTCGCTGTAGGCACATACCTGAGATCATGTAAAGATGGGGGGTGGCTTTCTGCCGCTGTAGGCACATACCTGGACCATGTAAAGATGGGGGGTAGGTGGCTTTCTGTCGCTGTAGGCACATACCTGGACCATGTAAAGATGGGGGGTAGGTGGCTTTCTGTCGCTGTAGGCACATACCTGGACCATGTAAAGATGGGGGGTAGGTGGCTTTCTGTCGCTGTAGGCACATACCTGGACCATGTAAAGATGCGGGGGGTGGCTTTCTGTCGCTGTAGGCACCCACCTGTACCATGTAAAGATGGGGGGGGTAGGTGGCTCTCTGCCGCTGTAGGCACATACCTGAGATCATGTAAAGATGGGGGTGGTGGCTTTCTGTCACTGTAGGCACATACCTGAGATCATGTAAAGATGGGGGTGGTGGCTTTCTGTCGCTGTAGGCACATACCTGGACCATGTAAAGATGGGCGGGTGGCTCTCTGTCACTGTAGGTACACACCTGGACCATGTAAAGATGGGGGGTGGCTCTCTGTCACTGTAGGCACACACCTGGACCATGTAAAGATGGGGGGTAAGTGGCTCTCTGCCGCTGTAGGCACACACCTGAGACCATGTAAATATGGGGGTGGTGGCTTTCTGCTGCTGTAGGCACACACCTGAGATCATCAAAAAGACAGATTCACTGGAGCTCACAGTTTTGAAGGCTACAATTCTTGGAGGCAAAACAGCACATCACGATGCCGAGTGCCTGCTTGGGCAGAGATGTTCATGTCATGATGGCCAGGAAGCAAAAGGAAGAAAGAAACCAGCATCCAGCAATTTCCTTTGAAGCTCAGTGATCTAATCCTCCAGCTAAACCCAGACGGCCTCTCAAGTGTCTCCACCACCTCCTTGTCTGGGACCCATATCTGGCACTGACATTTACTTGATGCTGATGAAAACCTTAGGGTAAGTTTTTTTTTTTTTCTTTCCTTGGGTAATATCAGGGAACTAAGGGATTTTTCAAATGTGCCTTCTTGTTCTGACCTTCTGGTATATACTCTGGGTAAGCTGTACCTAATTTGAAATTTTATCATGTGTTTTATATAATACTGATTTTATGCTATATTACATTATCTCTATCTCTGTCTGTCTCTCTTTCTCCCCCTCCCCACACTTGCCTCTTCTAGTAAGAGGTCCTCCCATCTTCTAAGAAGAACCTGGGTCATGAAGATGCTTATAGCCTGGGGACATAATAGGTTTCCTGAATAGACAGAGGAGACCCAAAAGGAAATAGTAAGACACAAAGAAATGACCTTGGGGTGGACATGTCTTCTCAGATAGATGTTGAGCCCTTGGACTCAGTTTCCAAGATGTGTTTTCCAAGAAGCTTCTCACTAGCAGCTGCGTTAATTCTGAGTAATTGGGATTTTGATGAGGTAAGGTATATTGGTTTTGTCTTACAGGAGTCAACATTCCCTTCCAGTAAGGTCATCGTAGTTTCCTGTTTGAGAGTTCCCTGCCCCTCATCACCAGAACTTGCTCATGAGTTCCATCCCTGCCCCCAGGTGTTCCAAGCCAAAGAATCCAGGTCTTGTGTCCTTGTCACAATGATCACCTGGTCCCAGCTCTCAACCGAGGTGCTAAAGAAGATGCTACCAACCTGGGAAAGGGTGTGGAAGACACAGAGATGCTGGGCAGCCCTGAGATGCACAAGCTAAGAAAGGAAGACTGAAAGCAGAGCCCAGGTGGACCCTGGTGAGGCCCCGCCTGCTCTTGGAACCAGCTTGGTTTTTTGTTGTTTTTAATTTTTATTTATTCTTGTATGTGTATGAATGTACTGTCTGCATGCAGGCCTGTGCACCCATGTCGTGCAATGCCATGGAGGTCAGAAGAGGGCATCAGATTCCCCTGGAACTGGAGTTAAAGACGGTTCTCAGCCGCCATATGGGTGCTGGGGATCGAACCCGGGTCCTCCGCAAGAGCAGTCGGCACTCTTAACCGCTAGGCCATCTCTCCAGCCCACCAGCTTGGTTTTTAAATCATATAAATGAGCCTGCCTGCCTGCCTCCCTTCCTTCCTTCCTTCCTTCTTTCCTCCCTCCCTTCCTTCCTTCCTCCCTTCCTTCCTTCCTCCCTTCCTTCCTCCCTTCCTTCTTTCCTTCCTTCCTTCCTTCTTTCCTTCCTTCCTTCTTTCCTTCCTTCCTTCTTTCCTTCTTCCTTCTTTCCTTCCTTCCTTCCTTCTTTCTTTCCTTCCTTCTTTCCTTCCTTCCTTCCTTCTTCCTTCTTTCCTTCCTTCCTTCCTTCTTTCCTTCCTTCCTTCTTTCCTTCCTTCCTTCTTTCCTTCCTTCCTTCCTTCTTTCCTTCCTTCCTTCCTTTTTTCCCCTTTCTTTTTAAAATGAAAATAACCTGAATATAGCTTCTAGTACCTATAAGGATAATCCCATCTATCCCCAGATCTGGAAACTTCGGCCATTATTTCTTTTTCTCTGTGCACGTTTCAGTCACTATCTCTTGGTGTGGTTTTCCGTCCCTGTCTGTCTCTCTTCTGAACTGTGTGCTTTGCGGAGGACAGCTCTTCTGGCATCTCCTAAATCCCATAAGCTTTCTTCATTCTTTTCTTTCTCTCCAGAAACCGTTGCATCATTTCAAATATTCCCCATGAGCTCACTGATTCTTCTGCTTGGTTACATGTGCTGCTGAAGTGTTCTATTGAATTGTGCTCCATTAATTTATTATACCTCCATAAATACATACAATTAACGTGTGTCAATTAAAAGTATTGAGTAACTGTGTAAAATGTTTAAAGAAATAAAGACAGAATAAAAGCTGTGCAAGGAAAAAAGTACTAAAAAATAAAAGAAACCTGCTTATAAATGGCAACTCCAGTGACCCACAGTGACAGACTGACAAACTACTTTTTGTCTGTTTTGTTTTATTGTGTTGGTTGGTTGGATGTTTGGGGGGGGGGTGTCGTTGTTTATTGAGAAAAGGTCTCATATGGCCCAGTCTGGCCTGAAACTTCATATGTAGCCAAAGCTGGCCTTAAACTCACAAGCTTCCTCCACCACCTCCCAAGGGCAGAGACTGCCGGCATGCGTAACACACCCAGTCTGGTGGACTATCCTAAGAGGATCCCCAGGGCCTGATTTGTCCTCATGACTGGTAAGGAAGATTTGCAGGGAGAGAGCAGATATAAAGTAGCACAGACCTTGACTGAGATGAAACCGCTGACTCATGCTTTTCCTCCCTGAGCTGGGCAGGTTTCATGTTTCCCAAAGCTTAGTCTTTCAGGTTGGGATATGGAAAGTGACATCCCAGAAGAGCAAACCCCTGTACGCTTGAAGGTGTAATGGGTGTTTCAGCACATAGAGCTGTTGATGCCATCGTAATTTTGTTCCTAATACCTGAACTCGAAGAACTCACACTCCGAAAGGAAAACTTTTGTGACCTTGAATGCTTTGTGCTCTGTTTGTTCCTCTGACCTGGAAGAATTTGTGACCAATGCTCAATGGCCACACACTACAGAGGCACCAATTCTCTTTACAACACAGGGTTCAGGAAGCAAGCCCAAGGACAGAGGGATGGAGGTCACTCAACTTATTTTTATCCAGGTTTGACTGACTCCCCAAACTTGGGCAAGCTGATCTGGCTAAGAGATTCTTCCTAAATTTAGGAAGTTTTTTGATTCTTACCTTACTGACATCTTTAGAAAATAAATACCCAAGAACGGGGTATTTTTTCTGAAGAAAATAAAAGCCATTCACTCAAAGTATTTCAAAACCGAAACAAGCAAATGCATAGCATTACTTTTTTGTTGTTTTGTTTTGAGACAGGGTGTCCCTGTACCCCCAGCTGGCCTGGAACTCATTCTGTAGACCAGGTTGGCCTTGAACTCACAGAGATCCATCTGCCTCTGCCTCCCAAGTGCTGGTATTAAAGGCATGTACCACCACACCCGGCAACATTACTTTTGAAGTTAGAATTTACATGCAGAAAAATTCATCCCTTTTAGATATCATGTTTCTTTGGGTTTTAACAAAGATTTTCCGTTTTCTCAGCCACTGTCACAGTCAAGATACAGACCAGTTCTGTCACTTCAAACAATTCCTTTATATCCCTCCAAGATCTCCAGTACCTGGTAACTATAGATCTATTTTCTGAGTCTATAGTTTTCCAAAATATATCAATGAAATCAGATGTGTATGTGTGTCCTTTCAGGTCAGAGTCCCTAATTAGCCTGATGCATTAGAGATTCATCCAAGCTGTGGCCTGCATTGGGATTCCATTCCTTTTCTGACTGAGCACTATTCCATTGTCTCAGTTTGTGAGTCTGTCCCTTTCCTGGCTGTAAGGCTCTGGGAGTATTCCAGTTTGTGGCAGCTATGAATAAAACCACAGTTCATTTTCTGTACAGGTTTTTGTATACATGTTTTCATTTCTTTTACATAAAGGAACGTATTTGCAGTCACTTGTTAAGTGCATCCTTATAAGGGACTCCTAAAGCATTTCCCCACATGGCTGTTTCATTTCGAATTTCCAAAAGCAATGCCAGGTCCTTCATTTTTAAATGGTTAAAGCATCATTTCATATTGGCTCAGCTACACTGGCTTCATCAAGGCTCAAAAGACTCCATATCTGTGGTCAGAGCACAAGAGTCTCAGTCACTCAGTCATTTCTCTGCTATAAGACTCACAGACATCAACTCCAGGAGGTATTCTTTCTTTTTTTTTTTAATTTTTATTTATTTATGTGTATGAATGTACTGTTTTGCATGCAGGTCTGTGCACCCGTGTCATGCAATGCCAAGAGGGTCTCAGATTCCCCTGGAACTGGAGTTCTCCTGGAATTGGAGTTACAGACGGTTCTCAGCCGCCATGTGGGTGCTGGGGATCGAACCCGGGTCCTCTGCAAGAGCGGTCGGCGCTCTTAACCGCTAGGCCATCTCTCCAGCCCGGCGGTATTCTTTCTAAAGGATACAATCTCAGAACCTTGGTATTAGCAAGGAAATCAGAGGTCATTTTCTCAGTGTCTTTGAAGAGAGCTATTTTAATCCAATTTTATGCAACTGTCACTTCCTACGGCTCTGCTAAATAGATGATATGCTTACTACCCCTGCAAATTGGATATACTACTTACCTGCTTTAAACTCCAGTTTCTTCATCTCTACAGAGTTTTGTTTTGATGTGTTGTGTTTTCTTTGAGGATCAAGAGAAACTTGCAGGGAAAAGAACTTCATAATCACAAAGCAACGAAGCATCAAGTGTCACAAGTAGTTGTAGTTTTATACAGTGACCTCAGAGTGCCTGAGTAGTCAGTCCTAAAGCACAGCGTGTATTACTAAATGTTAGAATTTAAAGAAATTTGGAATTTTTTTCCACTCAAATCCTATGCTCTATGCAATAGTGTCAGTACAGAAATGTTGGCCAGGGTCACATAAAGCTACTGACCACTAAGCTGGTTGGAGAACTTGGGGCTGGAGACCCTCTGTCCAGTCAGCATGCACAGCCTTCCTCACAGGCCAGTGAGAAATCAGAAACACACAATCCGTTTTTGGACAATTGTAGCACACTGGGCCTTTCCACGAGAAATCCCCCAACTTAATGTAGCCCCGATCACCTCCATCACACCTCCCCCCTGATCACCTCCATCACACCTCCCCCATCACCTCCATCACACCTCCCCCATCACCTCCATCGTACCTCCCCTGATAATCCCCGTCACACCTCCCCCATCACCTCCATTGCACCTCCCCTGATCACCTCTGTCACACCTCCCCCATCACCTCCGTCACACCTCCCCCATCACCTCCATTGCACCTCCCCTGATCACCTCTGTCACACCTCCCCCATCACCTCCATCACACCCCTGTCACCCCATCACACCTCCCATCATTCTGTCACACTCCCCGATCACTCCTCCACCTCATCACCCCTCCAGCTCCCTATCACCTCCATCACACCTCTGTCCCATCACCTCCTCACTCATCCACCTCCCCATCACCTCCATACACCTCCCCATCACCTCCATGCACACCTCCCCTATCACCATCCATCACACCTCCCCATCACCTCCATCACACCTCCCCATCACCTCCATCACACCTCCCCATCACCTCCATCACACCTCCCCGATCACCTCCATCACACCTCCCCATCACCTCCATCACACCTCCCCATCACCTCCATCACACCTCCCCATCACTTCTGTCACACTTCCCCTGATCACCATCCATCCCCACACTCTCTCCCCATCACCTCCATCACACCTCCCCATCACCTCCATCACACCTCCCCATCACCTCCATCACACCTCCCCATCACCTCCATCACACCTCCCCATCACCTCCATCACACCTCCCCCATCATCTTCCTGATCATCATCCTCCCCTATCACCTCCATCACACCTCCCCATCACCTCCATCACACCTCCCCATCACCTCTCTCACACCTCCCCGATCACCTCCATCACACCTCCCCATCACCTCCATCACACCTCCCCGATCACCTCTTCACACCTCCCCATCACCTCCATCACACCTCCCCTATCACCTCCATCGACACCTCCCCATCACCTCCATCGACACCTCCCCTGATCACCTCCATCACACCTCCCCCATCACCTCCATCACACCCCCTCCCTCCATCCACCTGACATCTCACACGTCCCCCGATCACCTCCATCACACCTCCCCTGATCACCTCCATCACACCTCCCCATCACTTCTGTCACACCTCCCCTGATCACCTCCATCACACCTCCCCATCACTTCTGTCACACTTCCCCTGATCACCTCCATCACACCTCCCCCATCACCTCCATCGCAGCTCCCTGATCACCTCCATCACACCTCCCCATCACCTCCATCGCAGCTCCCTGATCACCTCCATCACACCTCCCCTGATCACCATCATACCTCCCCCATCACCTCCATCACACTTCCCCTGATCACCTCCATCACACCTCCCCCATCACCTCCATCGCACCTCCCCTGATCACCTCTGTCACACCTCCCCCATCACCTCCATCCCACCTCCCCTGATCACCTCCATGACACCTCCCCTGATCACCATCACACCTCCATCACCTCCATCACACCTCCCCGATCACCTGCATCACACCTCCCCGATCACCTCCATCACACCTCCCCTGATCACCTCCATCACACCTCCCCTGATCATCTCTATCACAGTTCCCCCGATCACCTCCATCACACCTCCGTTCACTCCCTTCACATCATGACTTCTCACTTGTATTCTGTTCCAGTCTCCTCAGTGGAAGGTGAGCCCCTCAAAGAAGTTAGCTAGCTCTGTAGTCCATGTTGACTGGCACACATTAAGTCCTTAATAAATGTAGGCTGAATGATGATTAGAAAAAATTGACTTTAATTGAACTATTCACATTCAACAGGTTTGGATAAATGACAGACACTGTCTTTGATTTAAAAAAATACCTTAAGCCAGTTGTTTTGAAATTTGTAGATAATGTGGTCAAATCTAAGCATGAGAATTGCTCAGGCAACTAAACAGACGCTGAAATCCCATCACCATGCCGTAATCTCAGTCCTGTTCCATCTTGCTACTCTGAGGGACATGATGTATAAATGTCATCAAGTGCTAACTTGCTAAATTGGTTACACCCAAAAAATGTTGAGATTATTTAACAATGCAATCATGTGAGGTTATATCAAAGAGAGGCAAAGCTTTCAAAGACTGCAGTTAATGCCAGGGAGCAATTGTTTGTAAAATAATAATATCTAGAAAATTAAAAATTAACTCAGTGACAAGTCCTTTTCAAGGCCATTCATGGTGCCTGAGTCTCTCGTTTCAAATTCTGTATTTCAGATCCATTCCATAGTCCTTTTATTCATCTCACATTTTAGAAGAAAAATATGAAGTAAATGCTTCTAAATTTAGCTGAATTTTAACCACTGCAATATGTTTGTGTAGCAGAGGAGAGCTTGCTCACATTGGTCAGCCATCTTGTTCCACTGCCACCACAGGTAATGTTCAGGACGAGTCTCAGGGAATGTTTGCTTATTGGTTGATGTCTAGAGCTTGAGGCTATGGCCAGGCAGCCACTTGGAAGGAATCTAACAGGTGTTTTCTGAGTAGATGAGTAAATCTAGAGAAACCAGGACTCAAAACTTTCCCAGGCCTTACCTAGGGAAAAACAAAGCAGGCTGTCCAGCCAACACCCCTGGCAGAGCAGAAGCACATGCTCTCATATTTGCAGCCTCCAGCACTGTATGTGGGACCTCTGTGTGTACAGCTGGGTTTCCCAGTGCAGTGACTTGCTGTATGCTTCCAAGAGCCTCACCATGTGCTGAAACTGAAACAAATGAGAGAAATCGTGATAGGAACAAGAGGAAGCCTTGTAAGACAGAATGGGGTGAAGAGATGGCTCCGTGGTTAAGAGCAAGGCTGCTCTTGCAGAGGACCCAGGTTCAGTTCCCAGCACCCACATGGCAGCTAACGACTCTCTGTAACTCCAGTTCCAAGGGATCTGACACCCTCTTCTGACCTCCATGGGCACTGCACACACATGCATGCATGCAGGCGAAACATTCATAAAATAAGAATAAATAAAAATTCTTTTTTAAAAAGAGGTAGAGGAGTTATGTAAGGATCATTGGATTAAGGTTTAGAACAGGGGCTGGAGAGATGGCTCGGTGGTTAAGAACACTGGCTACTCTTGCAGAGGACTGGGGTTTGATTCTCAGAACCCACATGGTGGTCAACAACCATCTGTAACTCCAGATCCAGGAGACTCCAACGCCCTCTTCTGGCCTCTGTGGGCACTGCATATGAGTGGACTTACATGTGTGCTCATACACATAAAATGAAATTTATAAAAAGTATTTTTTAAAGACTTAAAACAAATTTCTGGTCACTCCCACACAATCAGTATGAGAAACCCAGTCTTCTCTCCAATGCAACCTCTGGTTCTTTAGATCTGAGTTCTCCCTTTTAAGAATCCCTGAGATGGCCTAGCGGTTGAGTGTTAACCACTCTTGCAGAGGACCTGGGTTCGATCCCCAGCACCCACATGGCGGCTGAGAAACATCTGTAACTCCAATTCCAGGAGAACTCCAGTTCCAGGGGAATCTGACACCCTCTTCTGACCTCCACAGCATTGCACGGCACGGGTGCACAAACCTACATGCAGGCAGTACATTCATACACATAAAAAATAAATAAATTTTTTTTTAAATTAAAAAAAAGAATCCCCACTCTGTGATCCAGACTAAACTCTTAGGATGACCCAGCTCAACTCCTAGCCAATAGCCAGCATGAACAGCCAGCCCTGCGAGGGAGGCAGCATGGATGCCCAACCAAGAAGAATGGTCAAATGATGATAGTGCAAGTCGTGTGACTGACACCACATGAGTGACCCTGTGTGAAACACTGTCCTCTACGTGGCCTCTTGAACTGTTAGAAACTATGATTATCTGCAGTAGAGGATCTCCACAAGTAGACCTACTGATGTTCCATCAAGGAGGTCAGAGCTCGGGAGGCCCTCTCTTCCCTGAAGAGAGATAAGTCATTACTAACGACTGCTAGGCGAGACCTTTCCTTTTTATTTTATTTGTTGAGAATTTCATACATGTATATTATGACTTTTGGTCATTTTCATTGCCATTGCACTCTCCCATTGAGACTCTTCTTCTCCCTCTGCCCTCATGCTTTGAGCTTTTTGGGGTGTTACTCATTGAGTTTAACTGGGGTTGCTGCATGAATGAAGGACCATTTACTGCAACATGGGCAGTTTTATTGGCAGCTACAACATCACTGATGAAAATGACCCCTCTCCTCCCCCCAACAACTGCTAACTCCCAGCAGTGCCTCTGGGAGGGGTGGATGACGGGGCTCCAGCTCCCATCCATGCTAGAATATTGATGGGCCTGACCCTGTACAGATTTCACACAGGTAAGCACAGTCTTGATGAGTTCATGCACACAGAGGCCAGGTTCTGTCCAAATGACACAGTTTTAGAGCACCCCTCCTCATCCTCTGGCTCTTAGATACTCCCACCCTCCCACGATGCTCCCTGAGCCTTGGAGGAGTGATCCAGAGGTCCCATTCGGAGACAAGCACTCAATGGCCACTTCTTCTTAACATTTTGACCAGTGAGGAGTCTCTGTCCTAACCACCGCCCACTGCACACAGAAGCTCCTCTGGGCAAGGTGGAGAGCAGCACTGACATATGGGTATAAACATGAGTGCTTAGAGGAAGTTTGACAGCGTGGCCGTTAAGCCAAACAATAGTACTGAGTTCTCTCTGGGGTGTAAGACCTCCCCGGCCGTGGGCTCTTGACCAGGCTTACAGCACTAGGCATGCATTCCCAAGGGCTGCTCAGAATGCCTCCATCAAATCGGCCCGTGGCCAAGTCTGTGGGGACACTTTCTTGATTGCTAATTGATGTAGGAAGGCCCAGCCATTTGGCTTGGTACCGCTCCTGCTCAGGTGGGCCTGGGTTGTATAATAAAACTGGCCGATAGGGCTGGAGAGATGACTCCATGGTTAAAAGTACTGTGTGCTGGCTTCAGTTACCGAGCACCTACAGGGCAGCTAACATCCTTCCAACTCCAGTTCCAGGGGATCCAGTTCCTTCTTCTGGCTTCCATGGGCATCACATGCATGTGGTGCACTTACATATATGCAGACAAAACATTTATCCACATTAAATAATAAATAAATAAATAAATAAATAAATAAATTAAATAGGACGAGAGAGAAGAGAGAGGAGACGAGAGAGGGAGATAGGTGGGAGGGGAGTGGAGAGAGGGATGAGGAGAGGAGAGTGGGAGGGAGCAGAGCAGGCGTAGAGATAGGAGAGAGAGGAGAGAGGCGAGCGAGGCGCGCTGTGAACATGAGCAGGGGAGCAAGCCGGTAAGCAGCATTCCACCATGGTCCCAGCTTCCTTCCCGCCTCCAACGTCTTTCCTGGAGTTTCTGCCCTAACTTCCGTCAGTGATGGATTATAGCTTTTGCTCAGTGTTAATCCACAGCAACAGATGGGTACATAGGAAGGCCCACCTGCAAAGTGGCCTCAATTCCAGTGAAAACATCATTCCTTACCTACATAATACTCATCCACCAGTGAGCACATCTCACCCAGTAAACCATTGCTGCAGCTCATGAGAGTCACAGCTAAGACTGCTGATGATTGTCTTCTGCGCAGCACCTCCCGGTACTATGGAATCTGGTGTGCAGGGAGGAAGCTTCCAGCTCAGGTCCAGCTGGAGTTCTGTGTCCTGTACAGGTTTCAACAACAGTGTCTTGCCATCTGGATCAGGTGAACAACCAAGAACAATAGCCTGGATTGGGCGTTGGGGGCCCCTGGAGCCTCCCTGGATTGGGGGGGGTGGAGCCTCCCTGGATTGCGGGGGGGCCTGTAGCCTCCCTGGCCCACAGTTCATAGGAAGTATCCCGCACCTGGATTGGGGGACCCTGGAGCCTCCCTGGCCCACAGTTCATAGGAAGTATCCTGTCACCTGTGATTGGGGGGGGGCCTGGAGCCTCCTGGCCCATAGTTCATAGGAAGTATCCTGCACCTGGATTGGGGGGGCCCTGGAGCCTCCCTGGCCCACAGTGCATAGGAAGTATCCTGCACCTGGATTGGGGGGGGGGGGGGCCATGGAGCCTCCTGGTCCACAGTTCATAGGAAGTTCCTGCACCTGTATTGGGGTGGGGGGCCACTGGGAGGTCCCTGGCCCACCAGTTCATAGGAAGTCCATGCATCCTGGATTAGGGGGGGGGCCCTGGAGCCTCCCTGGCCCACATTTCATAGGAAGTATCCTTGCACCTGGATTGGCGGGGGGGGGGGGGCCTGGACGCCTCCCTGGCACACTTCCAGTTCATAGGAAGTATCCTGCACCTGGATGGGGGGGGGCCTGGAGCCTCCCTGGCCCACAATTCGTAGGAAGTATCCTGCACCTGGATTGGGGGGGCCCTCGAACCTCTCTGGCCCACAGTTCATAGGATGTATCCTGTACCTGGATTGGGGGGGCCCTGGAACCACCCTTGCCACAGTTCATAGGAAGTATCCGCACCTGGATTGGGCGGGGGGCCTGGAGCCTCCCTGGCCCACCGTTCATAGGAAGTATCCCACACCTGTATTGGGGTGTGGGGGCCCTGGAACCTCCCTGGCCCACAGTTCATAGGAAGTATCCCACACCTGGATTGGGGGGGCCCTGGAGCCTCCCTGGCCCACAGTTCATAGGAAGTATCCCACACCTGGATTGGGGGGGCTGGAGCCTCCCTGGCCCACAGTGCATTAGCGAAGTATTCCCGCAACCTTGGATTGGGGGGGGGGGGGGGTGTGTGTGTCCCCTGGAGCCTCTGAGACAGTTCATAGGAAGTATGCCAACCTGGAACCTGAATTTTCATTTAATAAACTTATGGCTTGGGAAGAGAGTATTATCCATGCATGCAGGGCACGGGAATGAGCATTCCTTTTGGTTTGGTGTGCTTGGATAGCTTTGGTGTCAAACTGAACACACCTGGGTTGAGGGAGCTCAGTTGAGGGGGGGAAATTGGCTCCATTGGATTGGCCTGTGGCCACATCTGTGGTGTATTGTCTTGATTGTTGAGCAGTGACAGTATAAGAAGGCAGGCTGGGCATGAGCCAGAGAGCAAGCCAGTAGAGAGCAAGCCAGTGAACAGCAGTCCTCCATGGCCTCCAGGTTCCTGCCCTGAGTTCCTGCCTTGGGCTCCCTAAGTGATGAAATGTGACCCAGGAGATGTAAGCTGAATAAACCCTTTCCTCCCCAAGTTGGTGTTGGTCAGAGTGTTTTGTCACAGCAATGGAAGACAAACTAGAATAGGTGGCATATATGGTTGTGTGTTGCCAAAGCTCCCATAAGTAAGACTAATAAAACCCACGGTTCTCCAAGCTAGACTTGTGTGGAATCACTTCTCTGGTCTGTTGCAAGTGACTTATTTGGGATGAATAGATGTTTGTTTGCCCCCCCAGAAAAAGTTCACACTGGGCCTTGAAGAGCCGAGTCAGACCCAGATAGTGAATTGTTCTTTTAGGTCACAAAGTTTCAGGGTGCTTTGCTTTGCAACCATAAACATCTGGAGCAATACATCGGATTCCCTTTAACTTTTGTTGATTCAACTGCTCTTACAAGCACTTCCACTCCTGTATGCTGGGTTCTGCACTTTCTTACCCAAATCTCATAAAAATCACATATGATTTAAAAATCTCAAAATCAAAAAATTTTTTCCACTTAGTTCATGTTTTACTTTAATGCTAACAATCACCTACAAGGATATGGTTCATTACATTGACGTTTCCCTTGCATAAAACATCCCATCATGGGGCTTGAGAGATGGGTCAGCGGTTAAGAGTGCCAACTGCTCTGGCAGAGGACCTGGGTTGGAATCCACCCCCCCCCATCTTTAACCTGGATGTGGTGGTGCACACTTTTAATCCTAGCACTCAGGAGGCAGAGGCAGGTGGATCTCTGTGAGTTAAAGGCCAGCCTGGTCTACAGAGTGAGTCCCAGGCCAGCTGGGGCTATTGGGAGACCCTGTCTCAAAAAAAAAAAAAAGACAAAAAAAAAAAAATCCCATCATAAAATTACGTATTCCTCATGCTGATATTCTGCTCTTCAGCTAATTTTCCCTCAGATAAAATCAGAACAAGCTAAGTTCTACAACCAATAATTAATCTGAAATTCTCCAAGGAATTCAGAAGTGTCCTCAACTTGCTCCCTAAAATTATAGAAATTTCTTATTCATTCGTATTTATTTAAGAATCAAGTCAAGACAGATTATCACAGCAGCTATTGAAGTAAGTGATCATGAGGCACAAGCCCTAGAGTTAGAGTGGTATTATTTACAAAAGATTTCTAATCGTGACTCGGTTAAAGCAGTTTTTGTGCAAAAATTTAGAGTTGCTGTTAAATAAATACAAAGATAAATAAGATTTGTGAGTGAATTATTGCTTCCTTGTAATAGAATCGGTTAGAAAATTAATGTGAAACACAAAATTAGCAGGCTGGGCAGGTGGGTGTGCCCCGCCTCATTTAATACTTCTGCATTTATTTTCAGGTGGGAAGAAACAAAAACAAAAAAAGTGTTAACAAGGTTAATACCATGTTCCTAGTTCCAGAACGTTTCTAATAGTTAATTTGAGTTGATAAAAACTGGCAAAAATAGAGGCTAAACCAAGGAATTATAAACTTAGTAACTATAACTAGACCAAGAACAAAAGGCTTGTTAGTAGAGTCTTATTTTTCCTAAATTATATGGGACCTGAGATTTTGAAATTCACCTGCAACTGTTAACAATCTTTTCAACAAAAATAAATAAGAACAGACTTCTAAATAAATGCATTAATGTTAAACTGCCTTTTTTGGTTACAGAAATTGAAAAATGAAAAATTCTCATTACAGGGGAAGCAACCTTTGTTATTCAACAGTCAGAACTCACTTTTATGCAGAATCACAAGTATGAAAGCAGAAGAAAAGACAGATTCTTTTACTTACATATAGAGATCCACAAATGTCATTTGTTTTTTGAAGACTGTGTTACTTCACTTAGCATAACAGCTTCTAGCTCCATTCATTTACCTGCAAATTTCATGATGCCATCTTTCTTTATCAAAATCAAAATTTGAAGTTGGATTTTTTTTCCCTGTGGGGTTTGGAATAGTTTCCACTGAGTGTGAAACAACGATGCTGAGCTTTAACAATATATTGTAGGGCTGAGGTGCTAGCTCAGGTCGCAGTGTTTGCAGGAGTGAAACCTGAGTTTGATCTCCAGCACCCACATAATAAGCCAGGCACAGTAGCACACATCTGTAATCTCGGCACTAAAAAGGTGGAGCCAGGAGGCCTGGAGCTTGCTGGCCAGCCTAGCCAAACCGGTAAGGTCCAGATTGAGTGAGAAACCCGGTCTCAAACATTACGGTGGAAACTGAGGAAGACACTCGACATCGACTGCTGGCTCCACAAGCACACACAGCAGACAGACCCACATGCACCTGTGCACATACACACATGCAAATTCGCACATGCATATACTACACAGACACAATATACATACATATACTCATGACATTAGTTGAGTCCAAATACGTATCTGTGAGTACCGATAGGTCTATGGCTCTTGTGATTATGTTTTTCAAAATTATTCCACTCTCAAGTAATCTTTCCCAGAACCACAGAAAGTTTCTGAAGTACATAGATGATCAACGTGTATGAACACGTGTGTACATATATGTGTTTGGGTGTGCACCCATGTGCATGTGCAGAGGTCAGAGGAAGACCTCACATGTTCTGTCTATCACTGTCTGCCTCATTTCCCTGACACGGGGGCTCTCACTGAACTGGAGCTGGGCTGGCAGCCAGTGCACCCTGCTGGTGCCCTCTCTCCACCCTGACAGCTCTGACTACATGCATATTCAGCCTTTTGCTTGGGTGCTAAAGAACTGAACTCGGGTCTCAGGCTTATACCATTTCCCTAGCCCACCTCTTATTTTGTGAGACAGAGTCTTTCTCTGAACCTGGAGCTTGTCGATGTCACTGGACTGGCTGGCCAGCAAACCCCCAGTCCCTCCTGTCTGCATTCTCAGGGCTGGGATCACAGCTCTGCACTTGGCTTTTTGATGTGGGTCTGGGGATCGCACTCAGACCCTCAAGCACTTCACTAACTAAGCATCTCTCTAGGCCCCTGAGGAAACTTTTTGACAGTTACAATTCTGTATCTAAACTGTCTCTCACACTGCCTCTCACTCAAAGAAAGAAAGAAATCCTAGGTTGAACCATTTATCTCCCCTATGAAAAAAAAAAAAAACCCACCTTCCCAATCCATAGCTCCGATGTTTGAAGGCTGTACAGCACTCTTTTCTTTGGAATTGAGATGCTAGCTATATCGTCTAATTGTGCCCTTCTGAGATCAAACACAAGGAAACTAAAAGCAACCACGAACCATGCACACAGAAAAATGCACAGAGCACACAAATAACAGCACCTCGGTTACAGGAAGTTTGCTGACATCATGTTCATCCATGTTTGCTGACATATATGCTCATCCATGTTTATCGCAGCTCTGTTGACAATAGCAAAGAGCTGGAACCAACCCAAATGCCCATCAACTGATGAGTGGATGACAAAAATGGGGTGCATCTACACAATGGAGTACTACTCAGCAGTAAAGAAGGATGACATCATGAACTTAGCAGGTAAACGGATGGAACTCAAAGCCATTATGCTAAGTGAAGTAACACAGTCCCAGAAAAACAAGTGGCGAATGGTCTCCCTCATTTGGGGATGCTAACACCAAATCTCCAAATGAAAGAGTTTTGCCAGCTCTTCCTCTCTCCTGAAGGCTGCTGTCCTGCTTATAACTCAACCTCATCTACATCAGATCCTAATGAGCCTTTCTAGTAGTAATGAGAAACATCTAAACATATGTAATAAGTCCTGTGTGCCTCCCACATGTACTATGTAATATGTGATGGTTGGCCGACAGGAGGGGCTGTGAATGACAGTTCTGGGAAAGAGTCTGAAACCCCTGCTAAACACCGATGAAAGGAAGGAAGCCCAAGGAGAGGGGTGATGTAGGACGGGCGCTAAAGAAGAGAACTTTGAAGGGAAGCAGAAGAGCTCCTGCTTCTCCCAGCGGTGGTACCTAAGTAAGTATACCTCTGCCATGCAATGCCCTTGGAGGTCAGAAGAGGGAGTTGGATCGCTTGGAACTGGAGTTATGGACAACTGTTAATCACCATGTGGTTCTGTGAACCGAACCTGGGTCCTGGGTCCTCTGCCAGTGCTTCTTAACTGCTGAGCCTTCTCTCCAGCCCCTCTATGTATTTTGATAAGAGTCTAGAGGACATTTTTTTAATTTTATTTATTTTTGTATGTGTATGAATGTACGGTCTGCATGTAGGTTTGTGCACCCATGTCGTGCAATGCCGAGGAAGTCAGAAGAGGGTCTCAGATTCCCCTGGAACTGGATAAAGAACATTTTTAAACTAGGTTATTTAGTTCTTATTTTGCTATTGTGTTCTTGTATCTTCTGGATATTAGTCATTTATCATTGTGTAGTTTGCATATATTTTCTTTCATTTTGTAGTTTTTCACTTAAATGTGATAATTGCTTCATTTTTCTTCAGAAAAAAATTATTTTCATGACATCTTGCTTCCTTATATTTACTTTTATATTTTATATTTCTGAAGTTTTGTCCAAAACAGATTCTTCTCCACTCCAATGTGCTGCATCATATCACCCGTTATTGTGATTCTTTTTTTTTTTTTTTTTGGGGGAGTTAAAGTTTTAGATTTTATTCGCACGAGCCTGTCACATTTTGACCATAACAACCACCCCGCTATCCTATACTCCCCCATGGCCCCCTGAAGCCTGTTGACAACCCAGCTATATGACACATTCGTGTTTAAATTTAAAAATAACTCGTCCATTAATCTTCATTAAGCATCTCACTCTCCACCCTGATAAATAATGGCATTTCTGGACCCTGCTATCTACCTTAGAAAAGCTCAATAAAATTACTTTCCCTGATCACAGAAGGGAAGGAATACACACACACACTCTGAATAGTACATGGTCCTAATGATAGTTTATATAGTAAGCATATGGTAGAAAATCAAAAAGGCCTGTGGCAATCACTAGATGTGCTGGCTAGCAGCCCCTCAGCTATAACACCACCTAGTGGTCTCCTGTGGCCAATCTGCCACCCATGGTAGCTCATGTTACCTCCAGCTCAGGACAGTTTGCTCTGAGAATGTGATTGAATGTGACTTTTCATGCTTCCTTGAAGCGTGCTAATGGAACTTTGCATGGTGATGTAGAAGGCAGCTTGCATCGCAACACATTGTGATCTGGCTAGAATTAAATAAGCTTAAATAACAAATGCTCAAATCGTGGTTACTAATTAAGAGTGATGCCAGAATGCCTATAAGTTTTACATATGTTCCTCGTTTGGCTGAAATTTTGACAATGAGTAATGCAACACAGAGTTGGTCACCTGACTTTTAAGCAGATGACATGTTGGTTGGCTAGAGGCTAAGATGCCAGTGGAAAACTTGATACTGTGAGTGAAACTGTGCCCTGAAGAGCACGCCTTGAGGCTGGTTGTCAAGTTCAAGGCCCGGTGTGTGTAGTGTGTGTGTGTGTGTGTGTGTTGTGTATTTGCCTTTCAGTGAGCTCAGCACAGATGCTAAAGCCAGATTCAGGGTTGGATAATTACCATAATCCTTCATCCAGTAGCAGCCAATGTATTTGTGAGTATCTTATAAATATTTTGTATCCAAGAAACAAGAGAATCCAAAAATCAAATGTCATAAAGAAATGATTACCTTTCCTCTGGAGATTTTCTTGGAAGATATTTCTAAAGGAAGAGCTTTAAGCTGTACAAGACCATCCTACAACTTCAAGGGCACCACCGCTAATCTCAGCATGCCTAATGCTCCAAGCTGCTGAGATACCATCCCTTTGCCAGCTTTGCCCATTGTCTTCCCTTTCCATACTGCCCATCAGCACTTGTTTCCGTCATCCTTTGTCATAAACTGCCTCTACTGCAAATTTGGGCTGAATCCTGCTTTGGGGAGGGAACTTGCTGATCCACACAGATGAAGAGACGTCTGTATTTTAATCCTTGTGGGCATATTTCTAGGATTTACTTTCTTCACACAACCATGAGTACTGAAAAAAAAAAGGACAATACAAACCTTTGTGAGGATCTTACTCTCCTTCCCTGTTACTTCTGACTCCACTAAGGTGCACCCCCACTGTGCTCCTGATAGGAAGAGAATATGCCTATTACAATTTATCTATTTTCGCTTTAAAGTTAATAAAGAGAAACCCTGTTCTTATTGCTCTAACTCTGTGGACTTAGTTCTCACTTCATTACCTGAATGGCTATACAGGTCCTTGTCCCAAGAAGGACTTTCAGGCACCTTTTTATCCAGTTTGGTGGCAATGATCACCAACTTTATGTGAAACAGACCTTTTGGATATGAAACAAGCCCATGTTATAATTTTGGATCCCCCCAGAACAGATGACCTTCTCAAAGTCTCAATGTCTCTTCTTAAAATGAGACAACAATACTTACTGTACAAGGTTATTGCAAAGATTAAGAGAAATAATGTACATACTACATTTAGCACAGGCCCTGGTACAGACTGATAGTCAAAAATAGTAGCTACTAATATTGTTAGAACATTTCTCTCTCTCTGCCAGGTTACCTTCCTGCTGAACCTGAATTTTTTGGTGTTAGTCAACCGGAATTGGGTGGTAGGAAACCAGATGATATTTAATAATATTCGGGTAAAATTGTTGAATTTTTAAAACTTCAGGACTCTGCAATTCCCTATTTCAGACTTTTGATTAAAACATATAACAAACCCAATAGTGTAGGTTCTTGTAGCTTTTTTTTTTTTCTTTTAATTAAGTTTTTATTGATGCTTTGTGCATTTCACATTGAACATTTTTCCAATTCAAGTCAGGCTTATTTCCCTTTCCCTCCCCCCCACTCCCACCCCATCCAGCATGCATTCTGCCATAACTGTCCTGCATCTGTCTCTCTCCTCAGTTTTTTTTTTTTTTCACTTTGTAAGACTATAAGTGATAATCCATGAGTAACAGCATCTTAATGCAAAACCTATCTGCAGGCGGTTTTGCCCAAACACCTACAGCCCCACCATCCGTGGGGGGTGACAGGTTTTTGTTCAATCAAGGTTGATCAAATGAGTGTCCCAGACTACATACATTGCTGTAGTTTCACACCATTCACCCCCAATCGCAGTCGCAGCCCGTACATTCTACCGCCCCTCCTCTTCCGCAGTTGGTTCCCTAGGCTTAGAAAAGGGGAAACAGGGTAGGAATGAGGTAAAACAGGCCACTCGCTCTGGAGCTGTTGACTGGGACTCTGTTCAATCTGGCTGTTGTCCTTCATGGCCTGACAGGTTTGGTTTTGATTCTTACATTTCATTCTTTATTGTGACTTATGTTCATTTTTATATCTGGTATCATGCAGGCATTTACATTTTCTACATGTGGAGACACACTGGTTTGAACATACTTTCTCATTTGCAATCTGTATTCTTAACCCCTTTGCTGTAAATTGTTCAGCTATAATTGCATAAGTTGACTTTTAACCTTGCTATTCAATGTGTCTGGTTTCTATGGCAGTAGTAGCATGCTGTAGTAATTGCTATACTTTATCGTGTATATTTTAGAAATAATATTACACTATCATTAATCTCAACTCTTTAAACAGTCAGTTAAAACTTAGGATCTTTGGGGTACTAAAATGTAGCAATAATGAGCCTGAGTGTGAGGTTGCACCATGCCCTTTAATCCTAGCCCTTGGGGCGTCAGAGGCCGGGCGGTCTTTGTGATTTCAAAGCCAGCCTGGTCTACGAGTGAGGTTTCATAACAGCTGGGGCTCAGGGAGAACCCGGTTCTCAAAAAGAACAAAAAAAAAAAAAATAATGTAACATAATGGAGCTGAGTATATACTGAGGATGAGGAAAATATGAAAATCCATGGAGGTTTTAAATATGGGAATCTTTGAAGGGCAGCCTCTACCTGGACTGGCAGCCATTGTTAGTTAAGAGAGATGCCTACCTTAATGTTAAACTACAGATTCCATAGACATTATTTCATTCAAGTCTTATAATTATTCCTTATCTTAAGCAATTGAGGAACTGAGTTTTATTAAGATCTAATTCAAGATAAAATATAATAAATGAAAAAGGTGATATGTGGACGCAGGTGTATTCTTGGGAACACTGTGGATTTCCATGACCAAACAAATCACCCAGGTTTCAGAAAGTGAAGTATTCAGTTTGATGTGATTCCACGATGGTGCCTGGAAAAATGTTAGGCTATAATTTTGATTTTCATCACTTCTTTACTGACTGAAAATTCAGTGATCAAAACATGCATTCATTCCGTTCCAATGGTTCTCTGAAAGCTGAACATTAGGCCACGCCATGCTCACCCAGTCAGCTGTAATCTCAGAGAGTAGGGAGCATGCATCCCAAACTCTAAGACAGGAGGAGGTGGGGCGGGCGGCATGGAGGTTGCCTCTCTTGTCCCCAACTGATGGCTGACAATCCGTTGGGTGGAGAATTCCAGTGCAGAGGACATGTTCAAAAGAAGCTAACATCTGTACATTTACATCAGGATTTTAAAGAGTGAGAGGACAAACAAAGGGGGTGGGGCATAGAATGAAAAGCATTTCCAGATCAGTGTCCATCAGAAAATACCTGGGAAACTTAGTTCTTCAGGTCTTTACAAAGAGGCTAATTTGCTTATACTCAAGGAAGCAGGCAGAACAAATACATACAAAGAGCCAATGTGATTTGAAATTAAAGGAAAGGGAGAAACTGGAAAGCTCAAAGAGAGAAGAAATTGAAAGACAAATGGGGAAACTTCATTTTCTTCATAAAAATTGAATTTATAAATTTCTTTTTATTTTATGTGTATTAGTCTTATACATTCATGTATGTAAGTGTGGCCATGTCATGCAGTGCCAGCAGAGGACAGTCTTAAGAGGATGTCAGACCCCTCGAATTGGAGTTAAGGACAGTTGTCGGCTATCAGTGGGTACTGAGGGTCAAATTTAGGTCTTCTCCAGAGCCAGCAGTGCTCTTAAATTCTGAGCCATCTCACCATCCCAGAGAATCTTAATTTTCAAAATAATCTAAAGAATCAAAAGGATCTACAATGAAACTATTTAGTTTTTTCTTCATTTTACTGATTAACAAATATTCATTGTTCATATTAATGTGGTACTATGTGATATTTCAGCATATACATGTCATGTATACTGAGCAAAAGGGAAATAACATTTTTCTCCGATCTGTTTTCTTTCTTAAAGTTTTATCTTTATTGTAGAAATTGATTAAAACTAGTCTCAATAATACTAGAAAAAAATGGGTTCCTGGAATGCATATACAGTTGCACACTTCCTTGTAAGAATGTTGGGTGGGACAACGGTCACTTCTCCGTGAGCTGTTCCCAAGCAACGTTACCTCTCCTTCAAAGTCTGTTCCCTTTAAACCACTGCACTTTCTCGCAGGCATGGTATCCTAGGGAAGCTCGGCGCGTAGCAGAGCAAAGGTGTGCTGGGGGTCGGGGGGGCGGGCTCTGTCTTGCTCTTTCTCTGACTTATTCTTATCTCTGGTCACATCTTCAAGTCCTTTCTTCATCTAAGACAGTGGCCATAGTGGCCGTAAATATACTCATTAACAATGAATCTTCTTGCAATCTTGTTTAGAAATACAAATATATGGTTCTTTGCATCTCACTTTTTCCCCTCAGAAGTAACCCCACCCCTTGTCGAGAGAGAGAGAGAGAGAGAGAGAGAGAGAGAGAGAGAGAGAGAGAGAGTTGCACTGCTTATTGGCTGACATGAGGGAATTTGAGGAACAGTCAGGTTAACCAGGGGGTGGGTCCTGCTGAAGAGGCCAAGTCGGGGGCAGAGGGGCCAAGAACTGTGTTAGCGAAGAGCTGTAGCCCTGCAGCCAGACCAGGTGAGTCCATCTCCTGCGCCTGCCGTTTACAAGCTGCAAGACCTGGAGCAAAGCACAGAACTTCTTCAAGCCTTGGTTTCCTCAGCTTAGCCTGGAACTGCTAATAGTGCCCCTGAGGTTGTGAGCATGAAGTGAGATCAGCAGTTCACAGAGTTTATCCCATGCCTGCGTGCAGCAAGGGCTCAGCAAACATAGCTGCTTTTATTTATTTTGAAGTTCATATGACAGAATCACCCATTATTGTTGAATACATGTTCCATACACAGCTCTGGACTAAGAACTTTAAGTGCATTAAATGCATTCCTGAGTATCCTGGTTCACAGGAGAAGAAACTGAGGCAGAGAGCTGTCAGGTTGTGTCTCCAAGGTCTCAGAATTACTAAGTTTTGATGTCTGTTGCTGCCTGACACTGTTCAGCACAAGCTCTGAGCTCTTAGACAAATCCTCCTTATCTTCATCCCAAGCCCGGAATTAGAGCTGCGTGTTTATGTGGACCCTTCCCATGGACCTTCAGGACCTCGGTCTCTCTCAACCTCAAAACCTGTGGTATACGAATCTCCTCTGTGAGCCTTCACACACACCACCAGCACAACAGTGTGATTCACCCACACTACCACCACAGAAGTATACGACAAACATATCTTAATTGTTGTAAAATCCTGCTGAGAAGTGTGTGCACGTGCAGAGAGCAAGTAAGGGAGGAGGAGAGGGTGATGATTGTATGCTCAGGGTAGGATGACCCTGGATCTCGGTCCCAACAATGCCCTTGTCAGGTGATTGATCTGTTGTGTGGGTGCTGGGAGTCCAACCCAGTACCTTCACGTGCTGAGCCAGCATTCTGCCAACTGCAGCTGCAGCCCCTAGATTATCAAGTTAGGAGAATCCTCTGTCTCAGTTTCTGCTAAGGCTTAAACAGTGCCCCTCAAAGTTCATGTGTTGGAACCTAATTCAAGAAAAAATGACTGGGACTTTTAAGAATTAATTAGGCCACTAAAGGCATTAGTAAGGAGCTGGAGAGACGGCTCAGAGGTTAACTGCACTGACTGCTCTTGCAGAGGACCCAGGTTGTGTTCCTAGAACCCATGTGGCAGCTAAAAACCACCTGGAACTCCAGTTTCAGACGGTCTGACGCCCTATTCAGACCTCCACAGGCATTGCATGACATAGGTGCACGTACATACTTACAGGCAAAACACTCGTACAAATAAAATTTAAAAATCAAATAGAAAAGAAAAAAGAAAAAGATATTCATGCCTCTCTCATGGGAATGGGTTAGTTCTCACTATACCATGTTGTTACAAACAAGTCTGCGCTCACATCCCATCTGCTTGTGCTCACACCTCTTGACTCTCTCAGCTTCTGCACTCACATCCCGTCTGCTTGTGCTCACATGTCTTGACTCTCTCAGCTTCTGCGCTCACGTCCCGTCTGCTTGTGCTCACACCTCTTGACTCTCAGCTTCTGCGCTCACGTCCCGTCTGTGTGTGCTCACACCTCTTGACTCTCAGCTTCTGGGCTCACGTCCCGTCTGCGTGTGCTCACACCTCTTGACTCTCAGCTTCTACGCTCACGTCCCATCTGCTTGTGCTCACACCTCTTGATTCTCAGCTTCTGTGCTCATGTCTGCTTGTGCTCACACCTCTTGACTCTCTCAGCTTCTGCGCTCACGTCCCGTCTGCTTGTGCTCACACCTCTTGACTCTCAGCTTCTGCACTCACGTCCTGTCTGCTTGTGCTCACACCTCTTGACTCTCTCAGCTTCTGCACTCACATCCCGTCTGCTTGTGCTCACACCTCTTGACTCTCAGCTTCTGCACTCACGTCCTGTCTGCTTGTGCTCACACCACTTGACTCTCTCAGCTTCTGCGCTCACGTCCCGTCTGCTTGTGCTCACACCTCTTGACTCTCTCAGCTTCTGCGCTCACGTCCCGTCTGCTTGTGCTCACACCTCTTGACTCTCTCAGCTTCTGCGCTCACGTCCCGTCTGCTTGTGCTCACACCTCTTGACTCTCAGCTTCTGCGCTCACGTCCCGTCTGCTTGTGCTCACACCTCTTGACTCTCAGCTTCTGCGCTCACGTCCCGTCTGCGTGTGCTCACACCTCTTGACTCTCTCAGCTTCTGCGCTCACGTCCCGTCTGCTTGTGCTCACACCTCTTGACTCTCAGCTTCTGCGCTCACGTCCCGTCTGCTTGTGCTCACACCTCTTGACTCTCAGCTTCTGCGCTCACGTCCTGTCTGCTTGTGCTCACACCTCTTGACTCTCAGCTTCTGCGCTCACGTCCTGTCTGCGTGTGCTCACACCACTTGACTCTCTCAGCTTCTGCGCTCACGTCCTGTCTGCTTGTGCTCACACCTCTTGACTCTCAGCTTCTGCGCTCACGTCCCGTCTGCTTGTGCTCACACCACTTGACTCTCTCAGCTTCTGCGCTCACGTCCTGTCTGCTTGTGCTCACACCTCTTGACTCTCAGCTTCTACGCTCACGTCCTGTCTGCTTGTGCTCACACCACTTGACTCTCTCAGCTTCTGCGCTCACATCCCGTCTGTGTGTGCTCACAACTCTTGACTCTCAGCTTCTGCACTCACGTCCTGTCTGCTTGTGCTCACACCACTTGACTCTCTCAGCTTCTGCACTCACGTCCTGTCTGCTTGTGCTCACACCTCTTGACTCAGCTTCTGTGCTCACGTCCCATCTGCTTGTGCTCACACCTCTTCACTCTCAGCTTCTGCGCTCACGTCCTGTCTGCTTGTGCTCACACCTCTTGACTCTCTCTGCTTCTGCCCCAAGCAAAGCACCATGAGACCCCTTCCTGCAACATGTTCTTGAGCCTTCAGAACCATTAACCAAACAAACTCCCTATTGTTCATAAATTACCCAATCTCAGGTATTTTGTTATAGCAACAGAAGATGAACTAAGATCATTTCATCACAATGGAGACAAACACACAGGCTTCCTCAAAGATAGGTCTGGGAATTTAATGGGGTTGTTCCATTACATGGTACAAAATGCATAGGAAGCCTGGGATAAATACTCTTTATTTATTACTACTGCCACCATTGTGTTGAAATAATATTATTACCCATAATTGTTATTAGTAATTATTCTTAAAGTAGTTCTTCCATAGACACCAGGAAATGAGGCATAATTAAAGAGGCTATTTGCCTTGCTTGGGGCGCCACAGGCTGGCAGTGAGCCAGGTGATGTTTCCCCACAACCATCTTCCAGCAGCTGAGCCCAGCAGAATAGGAGAGGTACCTCCAGGTGGGTGATATATGCCTCTTGCTGAGCTCTCAAGCAGGAAGCCAATTTCTTTTTGGAAAGACACAGCACAAACCATCCTCTAGTTATAAACTGACAGTTTCCACAACAGCAAAGCCAAGGCCAGACTTAAGGGATCATTCTGTATTTCCCAGTGTCCAGGGTCTTCAGAAGGCTCTTGAGCAGATGCACCTTCATTCCTGCTTTGTCAGACTCTAAGGAGATCAGTACTGGACTCCCTCCTCCCACCCCCTCCAGTCCTTCTCAGCAGCAGTGACGCCAAGCAGCCAGTCAGCTAGGGTCACAGAACTCTTATCATTAGAATGAGGGTGACTAATTTCCAGGCATAATCAGAGGCTCTTGAAAATTACTTCTGTATAAATTACCTCCATGGATGTCCAACCTGCTCTGAATCACTCTATACTCATAGCAGAAACATCTGGTGTCAGAGAACTCTACAAATAAGGACAGTAACACAGCAGCCTGATCCGAGGAGGGGGGGCTCCTCCTGCACTGTAAAGCACTGCATTGATGATGTGCTGTCGGTAGTCAAGTTTTCCTGGTATCTAAGGGGAGTGTCAGAAAGCAACGCTGTCACAGGCAACCTCGAGTATCCTCTGGTAAGGACTTCCTTTTTCTGACTATTTCTTTGTAAAACAGTAAAGCAGAATGACATCTACAAAGGCCACAAGCAGTGATGGGTGCACTGTTACAAAAGTATCTGAAAATCTGTTGATTTACCAGGTAGTAAGTGGTGTCTCAGCTAAATATTCAGCTCTTTCATGTAATAGCCCTATGAAGCTGTCATCATTAATGCCCTCGTGTTCCAGATGGAGAAATGGAGACCCAGAACAATTAAGTCTAACCCAGTATCCCACAGCAGGGACTTTTACCCAGGCAGTATAGTCATAATCACCAATAATTTAATGGAAACACAAATCAGGCCACAGTGATTTCATATCCTTATTTATTTATATTTTATACAAGATTATCAAATCTCGACCCATGTCCCTCACCCTATCCCCCCACCCCACAAGAGCTCATGTATTCTGCCAAACACAGTTTTCATCTCTTTCTCAGTCTTTCTCAAAATTCTCCATGTGGAAGTGGACTATTTTGAGCGGAAGAAAGTTCACTGTTTCAGTCAGTTCTTTGATGCAGTCCTTTCTGTTGTTGTTGTTTGCTTGTGCTCACCTCTTATCCTCTTCTGCTACACCATCTCTTGGCTACACCTTGACCTCTCAGCTTCTGCGCTCACGTCCCGTCTGCTTGTGCTCACACCCTCTTGACTCTCACGCTTCTGCGCTCACGTCCGTCGTGCTCAACCTCTGACTTGCTTGGCTCATCGTTGTGTCATCCTCTTGACTCTCAGCTTCTACGCTCACGTCCCATCTGCTTGTGCTCACACCTCTTGATTCTCAGCTTCTGTGCTCATGTCTGCTTGTGCTCACACCTCTTGACTCTCTCAGCTTCTGCGCTCATGTCCCGTCTGCTTGTGCTCACACCTCTTGACTCTCAGCTTCTGCACTCACGTCCTGTCTGCTTGTGCTCACACCTCTTGACTCTCTCAGCTTCTGCACTCACATCCCGTCTGCTTGTGCTCACACCTCTTGACTCTCTCAGCTTCTGCACTCACTCCTGTCTGCTTGTGCTCACACCACTTGACTCTCTCAGCTTCTGCGCTCACGTCCCATCTGCTTGTGCTCACACCACTTGACTCTCTCAGCTTCTGAGCTCACGTCCCGTCTGCGTGTGCTCACACTCTTGACTCTCTCAGCTTCTGCGCTCACGTCCCGTCTGCTGTGCTCACACCTCTTGATTCTCAGCTTCTGCGCTCACGTCCGTCTGCTGTGCTCACAACTCTTGACTCTCAGCTTATGTGCTCACGTCCCGTCTGCTTGTGCACACCTCTTGACTCTCTCAGCTTCCGCGCTCAGTCCCGTCTGCGTGTGCTCACACCTCTTGACTCTCTCAGCTTCTGCGCTCACGTCCCGTCTGCTTGTGCTCACACCTCTTGACTCAGCTTCTGTGCTCAGTTCTGCTTGTGCTCACACCTCTTGACTCTCAGCTTCTGCGCTCACGTCCCTCTGCTTGTGCTCACACCTCTTGACTCTCTCAGCTTCTGCGCTCACGTCCCGTCTGCTGTGCTCACACCACTTGACTCTCTCAGCTTCTGCGCTCACGTCCCGTCTGCTTGTGCTCACACCTCTTGACTCAGCTTCGCGCTCACTCCCGTCTGCTGTGCTCACAACTCTTGACCTCAGCTTTTGCTCACGTCCCGTCTGCTTGTGCACACCTCTTGACTCTCAGCTTCTGCACTCACGTCCCGTCTGCTGTGCTCACACTCTTGATCTCTCAGCTTCTGCGCTCACGCGTCTGCTTGTGCTCACACCTCTTGACTCTCTCAGCTTCTGCGCTCACGTCCCGTCTGCTTGTGCACACCTCTTGACTCTCTCAGCTTCTGCGCTCACGTCTGTCTGCTTTTGCTCACACCACTTGACTCTCTCAGCTTCTGGCTCAGCTGTCTGCTTGTGCTCACACCTCTTGACTCTCAGCTTCGCGCTCACTCCCGTCTGCTGTGCTCACACCACTTGACTCTCTCAGCTTCTGCGCTCATCGTCTGCTTGTGCTCACACCTCTTGACTCTCAGCTTCTACGCTCACGTCCTGTCTGCTTGTGCTCACACCACTTGACTCTCTCAGCTTCTGCGCTCACATCCCGTCTGTGTGTGCTCACAACTCTTGACTCTCAGCTTCTGCACTCACGTCCTGTCTGCTTGTGCTCACACCACTTGACTCTCTCAGCTTCTGCACTCACGTCCTGTCTGCTTGTGCTCACACCTCTTGACTCAGCTTCTGTGCTCACGTCCCATCTGCTTGTGCTCACACCCTTACCTCTCAGCTTCTGCCTCACATCCTGTCTGCTTGTGCTCACACCTCTTGACTCTCTCTGCTTCTGCCCCAAGCAAAGCACCATGAGACCCCTTCCTGCAACATGTTCTTGAGCCTTCAGAACCATTAACCAAACAAACTCCCTATTGTTCATAAATTACCCAATCTCAGGTATTTTGTTATAGCAACAGAAGATGAACTAAGATCATTTCATCACAATGGAGACAAACACACAGGCTTCCTCAAAGATAGGTCTGGGAATTTAATGGGGTTGTTCCATTACATGGTACAAAATGCATAGGAAGCCTGGGATAAATACTCTTTATTTATTACTACTGCCACCATTGTGTTGAAATAATATTATTACCCATAATTGTTATTAGTAATTATTCTTAAAGTAGTTCTTCCATAGACACCAGGAAATGAGGCCTAATTAAAGAGGCTATTTGCCTTGCTTGGGGCGCCACAGGCTGGCAGTGAGCCAGGTGATGTTTCCCCACAACCATCTTCCAGCAGCTGAGCCCAGCAGAATAGGAGAGGTACCTCCAGGTGGGTGATATATGCCTCTTGCTGAGCTCTCAAGCAGGAAGCCAATTTCTTTTTGGAAAGACACAGCACAAACCATCCTCTAGTTATAAACTGACAGTTTCCACAACAGCAAAGCCAAGGCCAGACTTAAGGGATCATTCTGTATTTCCCAGTGTCCAGGGTCTTCAGAAGGCTCTTGAGCAGATGCACCTTCATTCCTGCTTTGTCAGACTCTAAGGCGATCAGTACTGGACTCCCTCCTCCCACCCCCTCCAGTCCTTCTCAGCAGCAGTGACGCCAAGCAGCCAGTCAGCTAGGGTCACAGAACTCTTATCATTAGAATGAGGGTGACTAATTTCCAGGCATAATCAGAGGCTCTTGAAAATTACTTCTGTATAAATTACCTCCATGGATGTCCAACCTGCTCTGAATCACTCTATACTCATAGCAGAAACATCTGGTGTCAGAGAACTCTACAAATAAGGACAGTAACACAGCAGCCTGATCCGAGGAGGGGGGCCTCCTCCTGCACTGTAAAGCACTGCATTGATGATGTGCTGTCGGTAGTCAAGTTTTCCTGGTATCTAAGGGGAGTGTCAGAAAGCAACGCTGTCACAGGCAACCTCGAGTATCCTCTGGTAAGGACTTCCTTTTTCTGACTATTTCTTTGTAAAACAGTAAAGCAGAATGATATCTACAAAGGCCACAAGCAGTGATGGGTGCACTGTTACAAAAGTATCTGAAAATCTGTTGATTTACCAGGTAGTAAGTGGTGTCTCAGCTAAATATTCAGCTCTTTCATGTAATAGCCCTATGAAGCTGTCATCATTAATGCCCTCGTGTTCCAGATGGAGAAATGGAGACCCAGAACACTTAAGTCTAACCCAGTATCCCACAGCAGGGACTTTTACCCAGGCAGTATAGTCATAATCACCAATAATTTAATGGAAACACAAATCAGGCCACAGTGATTTCATATCCTTATTTTATTTATATTTATAACAAGATTATCAAATCTCGACCCATGTCCCTCACCCTATCCCCCACCCCACAAGAGCTCATGTATCTGCCAAACACAGTTTTCATCTCTTTCTCAGTCTTTCTCAAAATTCTCCATGTGGAAGTGGACTATTTTGAGCGGAAGAAAGTTCACTGTTTCAGTCAGTTCTTTGATGCAGTCCTTTCTGTTGTTGTTGTTCTTGTTCTTGTTCTTGTTGTTGTTTCCAATATGCATCACTCCCAACTGCTTGGACAAAAGCTCAAGGGGCCGTGCACAAGAAATACTTAATTGGCACTAGCATCCACAGATGAGGGATACCATTCATTGTTTGTTTTTCTGGGACTGTTACTTCACTCAGCATGATGTCCTCTAGCTCCAGCATTTTCCTGCAAAGCTCATGATGTCGTCTTTCTTTACTGCTGCATAGAACTCCATTGTGTAGAATGTACCCACATTTTCTCTATCCACTCGTCAGTTGAGGGGCATTTGGTTTGTTCCAGCTCCTTGCTATTGTGAAGAGAGCTGAAATAAACATGGCTGTGCATGTGGCTCTGAGGTGGGGTGAATCTTGATGGGTACATGCCTAGGAGTGGTATTGCTGGGTCAGGTGGTAAGTTCATTCCAAGTCTTCCAAGGGTTCTCCAACACTGCTTTCCATAGTGGCTGTATGATTTACATCCCACCAGCAGTGGATGAGTGTTCCCTTTTCCCCACAGCCTCCCCAGCCACATTGGTATCATTGTTTTCTTANTGTTGTTGTTCTTGTTCTTGTTGTTGTTTTTCCATTGCATCACTCCCAACTGCTTGGACAAAAGCTCAAGGGCCGTGCAAGAAATACTTACACTATGGTAGATCCACAGATGAGGGATACCATTCATTGTTTGTTTTTCTGGACTGTTACTTTCCTCGCGTATGATGTCTTCTAGCTCCAGCATTTTCCTGCAAAGCCTCCTGATGTCGTCTTTCTTTACTGCTGCATAGAACTCCATTGTGTGGATGTACCCCACTTTTCTCTATCCACTCTCAGTTGAGGGGCATTTGGGTTGGTTCCATCCTTGCTATTGTGAAGAGAGCTGAAATAAACATGGCTGTGCATGTGTCTCTGGGTGGGGTGAATCTTGTGGGTACCTGCCTAGGAGTGGTATTGCTGGGTCAGGTGGAAGTTCATTCCAAGCTTTCCAAGGGTCTCCACACTGCTTTCCATAGTGGCTGTATGAGTTTACATTCCACCAGCAGTGGATGAGTGTTCCTTTTCCCCACAGCCTCCCCAGCACTTGGTATCATTGTTTTCTTGAATTTAGCCAGTCTTATTGGAGTAAATGATATCTTAAACTGGTTTTGATTTGCATTTCCTTAATGATTAGTGATGTTGAAACATTCTTAAGTGTTTCTCAGACATCTCTAATTCCTCATTTGTAGTCTCTGTTCAGCTCTTTGCTCCATCTATTGAGTGGCAATTTGTTTCTTTCTTTGTATTTGTGTAGTTTATATATTCTGGAAATCAATGCTTTGTAGATGTTCTGCGTGAAGGTTTCTCCCACTTCTGTGGGTTTTCTTTCACTTCCTTGATTGTTTCTTTTGATGTACAGAAGCTTTTGAGTTATGAGGTACATCTTGTCAATTATAGACCTTAATTCTTGCACAGCTGCTTTCATACCCTTCTTTTTCTGTGTGTCTCTATTTGTCTGTGTATGTTTTTCTTGATCCTAGCCAGTCTTATTGGAGTAAAATGATATCTTAAACTGGTTTTGATTTGCATTTCCTTAATGATTAGTGATGTTGAACACTTCTTAAGATGTTTCTCAGACATCTCTAATTCCTCATTTGTAAAGTCTCTGTTCAGCTCTTTGCTCTATCTATTGAGTGGATCATTTGTTTTCTTTCTTTGTTATTTGAGTAGTTTATATATTCTGGAAATCAATGCTTTGTCAGATGTTTCTGCAGTGAAGGTTTCCTCCCACTCTGTGGGATTTCTCTTCACTTCCTTGATTGTTTCTTTTGATGTACAGAAGCTTTTGAGTTTAATGAGGTACCATTTGTCAATTATAGACCTTAATTCTTGCACAGCTGCTGTCATACCCTTCTTTTCTGTGTGTCTCTATTTGTCTGTGTATGTGTCCACGTGTACACCACATGTGTGCCCACGTGTACACCACATGTGCACCTCACACAGCAGATATATATATATATATATATATATATATATATAAAATCTACCTGAGCCCTAACATGTCAGCCTACACAGGTCCTGACAGATCACCCAGGCTCTGAACTCATCATCCTTGGGCACACATTCAAGGATCCACGAACCCTCTGGAATTATGTACAAAATGTGGGTGTGTACATAATTGCAAGGAGAGCTGTCATAGCTTTTTTCAGATTTTCAAAGACGTCTACAGACTCTTAAAGATTACCCCATATTTTAATGGTTAGTAAAACTGGAAATAGACTTGCCCAGGTTACACACTTGTCAGAGAAGTGGATGCATCCCAGCTGACAAGTGCCCAGGCTCCTGAGTCTTGGGTTAATCAGACCCTCCCATCTACACAAAGAGTCTGCTGGAGTAGAGATGCTGTAGTGGCCACAAGTGCCTCACACACTTTACTTCATATACATCTTTGAGTGTAACCTTCAACCTCTGCTTCCCATGGTCTTTGGAGTTCTTGTAATTGGTAAGTATTACTGATCTGCCTGGCCCCTCATCTGCTGTAGGCATCTCATTCCACTCACATCCAGCCTGTCTGCTGGCTTCATTCCCAGCCTTCAAAGGTAGTGACTATGTATCATTCATTGTTTAGGTTGAAAAGAATCAGCCCCTGAGAAAACTAACAACAGCTAGGGGCTAGAGAGATGGCTCAGTGGTTAAGAGCACTGGCTCCTCTTGCAGGGGACCTCAGTTCAGTTCCTAGAATCTATGTGGCAGCTAACAACTATCTGTAACTCCAGTTCTAGGAAATCTGACACCCTCTTTCTGGCTTCCATGAGCACTGCATGCACATGGTGCACTTAGATGTAGGCAAAATACTCATATCCATAAAACATACATAAGTAAATAATTAATTAATTAATAGCAGCACTAATGTGGGGGTCTTCAAAATTTCCCATACCCATGCTTGGTGAGCTCAGACAATAGGGTAGACAGACTTCAATATAAGCTCACTTAAATAGCCAAGCAACTAGCCCAAACCATATGCCTCTAGGCATGTCTTAAGCCTACAAGATCAAAAGAAAAGTAAAACACCAAGGAGTAAATGTTCCAGTGTCCAGTGAAGGGTTTCCAAAGCTCCGGGAGGGCTCCTGCAGGAGTCCATTTACATCCTGGGCAAAAAAGTATCTTTCCTCTAGTAGTGGGTCCCAGGAATCACTTGCCCATGTGACCTCCAGGGCTAGGAGTACACTTGACCGCAAGGAGTTTGGCATCTTATTTGATTGTTCTAGGGCCTTTCTTGCTTGTATCCATTCCTGATAGCCAACTCGTAAACTTAGGAGAAGTCTAAAAACCATTGTTGAAAGTTGAATTATACAAAGAAACACACTTGGTTACAAATGTCACATGATAAGAGATAGTAAATATTCAGACTATTCATTGTCCTAATTCTGAGTTTGCTGCCATATATGGTCTTGGAGTATTCATACCCCTGTCATGAGTGGTAGGAGTTCTGCCCAGGGCTGAGTCCTTCCTAACTTCCTAGTCTATGATATTACCTTAGAAGCTTGAGGTTGGCCAATGTGAGACCATTTATCCCATGGAAGTTTGCAAATGCAGCAAATCAGGATTAATTTACAGTGTTGTTAGTTGTCTGAACTTAAAAATGTGATGGGGGAGTTACCTAGCCAGCCAGAACACAGGGGGCCTGGTGCCATGCGGGAACTCAGGCATATAGAGGTTGGGGGTGTCAGCCAGAGCACAGGTGGGCTAAAGCCACAGAGGCTGGGCACTCTGCCAGGCTGATTATTCACCAGGCATCTGCAGCTATGTGGACAGAACTTCCCAGCGAGCCAGAACACAGGTGGGCCTGTTGCTGCACAGGGACTCTGGAGCATAGAGGTTGGGGGCTTCAGCCAGGCCAGCCAGAGCACAGGGTACCGGCACACGGCTAAGGGAGCAACTCCATGCCCTCCATGACCAAGTTGGATTCATTCCAGAGATGCAGGGATGGTTCAACATGTGGAAATCAATAAATAGCATAAAACACATAAATTGACTGAAAGACAAAAGCTACAGGATCATCACAATTGATGCAGAAAAAGCCTTTGACAAAATCCAGCATCCCTTCATGCTTAAAGTCCTAGAGGGAATTGGACTGAAGGGATCATTCCCCCAATGTAATCAAAGCCATATACAAGAAACCCACAGACAACATCATCCTGAATGGAAGAAACTTAGAAGCATTCCCCTTAAAGTTAGGAACTTGGTAAAGCTACCCCCTGTCACCACTCCTCTTCAATATAGTGCTTGAAACACTTACTAGGGCAATAAGGCAAGAAAAGGAAATTAAAGGAGTACTAATTGGAAAAGAGGAAGTCAAACTACCCTTTTTTGCTGATGATATGATACTTTACCTAAGGAGTGCTTAAAAACTCCACAAGAAGGGGCTGGAGAGATGGCCTAGCGGTTAAGAGCACCGACTGCTTTTGCAGAGGACCCGGGTTCGATCCCCAGCACCCACAGGGCGGCTGAGAACTGTCTGTAACTCCAATTCCAGGAGAACTCCAGTTCCAGGGGAATCTGACGCCCTCTTCTGACCTCCACGGCATTGCACGACATGAGTGCACAGACCTACACGCAGACAATACATTCATACACATAAAGAAATTAAAAAAAAAAAAACTCCACAAGAAAACTCCTAGAAGTGATTAAGAGTCTTAGGAAAGTGGCAGGATACAAAATTAACCTAGACAAATCAGTAGCCTTTCTTTACACCAACAACAAGCAACTGAAAAAAGAATACAAGGAGACCTTCACATAGCCTCAAAAATAAAATACCTAGAAATAAACCTAACCAAAGACACCAAAGATTTGTACAACAAAAATTTTAAACCCCTGAAGAAGGAGATTGAAGAAGACATCAGAAGATAAAAATACCTCCCATGCTCATGGATTAGAAAAATTAATATAAGGGCTGGAGAGATGGCCTAGCGGTTAAGAGTGCTGACTACTCTTGCAGAGGACCTGGGTTCAATTCCCAGCACCCACATGGCGGCTGAGAACCATCTTTAACTCCAGTTCCAGGGGAATCGGATGCCCTCTTCTGACCTCTGTGGCATTGCACAACACGGGTGCACAAACCTACGTGCAGACAGTACATTCATACACATACAAGAATAAATAAAAAAAATTTTTAAAGAAAAATTAATATAGTAAAAATGTCCATTCTACTCAAATTAATATATAGATTCAATGCAATCTCAATTAAAGTCCCCAAGAGTTTCTTCACAGGCTTGGAAAAAGAATCCTTAATTTCATATGGAAAAAAACAAAAGACCCTGAATAGCCAAAGCAACCCTGAGTAAAAAGAGCAATACAGGGGGGATCTCTATGCCAGACTTCAAAGTTTACTACATGGCTATATTCATAAAAACAGCTTGGTATTGGCACAAAAACAGACCTGTTGACCAATGGAACAAAACCAAAGATCCAAACTTGAGCACATACAATTTCAGCCACCTCATAATTGACAAGGGGGCCAAGAAGACACAATGGAGGAAAGACAGCATCTTCAGCAAGTGGTGTTGGCAAAACTGGATCACCACTTGTAGAAGAATGAAACTAAACCCCTACCTCTTGCCCTGTACACAAGTCAACTCCAGATGGATTAAAGACCTCAACGTGAAACCTCAAACTCTGAAGGCAATAGAAGACAAAGTTAGCAGCAACCTACAAGACATAGGCATAGGAGAAACTTTCTTTTTTCTTTTTTTTTTTTTTCTGGTCTTTTCAAGACAGGCTCTCCCTGTAGACCCAGCTGTCCTGGAACTCACTCTGTAGACCAGGCTGGCTTTGAATTCTCAAAGATCCACCAGCCTCTGCCTCCCCAGTGCTAAGATTAAAGGCATGCCACGCTCTGCAGGAGAAACTTTCTAAATCAGACAGCTGCTGCATGGGAAGTGAGGTCGACAATTGACAAGTGGGACCTTATTAAACTCAAAAACTTCTGTACAATGAAAGAAACAATCAGGGAAGGGAAGAGAAATCCCACAGAGTGGGAGGAAACCTTCACCACCGATACATCTGACAGAGCATTAACTTCCAGAATATAGAGACTACTCAAAAAAACAAAGAAATAAGAAAACAAATGACCCACTCAAAAGATGGAGCAAAGAGCTGAACAGAGCTTTCACAAGTGAGGAATTAGAGATGGCTGAGAAACATCTTAAAAAGTGTTCAACATCACTAATAATTAAGGAAATGCAAATTAAAACCACTCTTAAGATATCATTCTCACTCCAATAAGGACTGGCTAGGATTAGAAAAAAATGATACCAATGCTGGGGAGGTTGTGGGGAAAGGGGAGCACTCATCCACTGCTGGTGGGAATGTAAACTCATACAGCCACTATGGAAAGCAGTGTGGATAACCCTTAAAATTCTCCAAATGAGCCTACCACCTGACCCAGTCATACCACTCCTGGGTATATACCCACAAGACTCATCCTACTGTAAAGATTCATCCACATCTATGCTTATTGCAGCTCTCTTCACAATAGCAAAGAGGTAAAACCAACCCAAGTGCCCCTCAACTGGATGAGTGGATAGAGAGAAATGTGGTACATCTATCCAATGGAGTCTATTTGCAGCAGTAAAGAGATGACATCATGAATTTGCAGTAAATGAATGGAACTAGAAGACATTATAGCTAATTGAAGTAACACAGTCCCAGAAAAACAAATGTACGAATGGTATCCCTCATCTGTGGATGCTAGTGCCAATACCTATTTGTAAGTATTTCTTGGCAGGGGTCCTTGAAGCTTTTGTCCAAGTATTTGTAGTGATGCATATTAGAAAGAACAGCAACAACAAAAAGGACTACATCAAAGAACAGACTGACTGAAAATGGGGAACTTTTGCTCAAAAACAGTCAAACTTCTGCATCGAGAATTCTGAGAAAGACTGAGAAAAAGAGAAAAACATGTTTTGGCAGAATGCATGAGCTCTGGTGGGGTGGGAGGTAGGGTAGGGGGATATGGGTCTAGATTTGATTTGTTAATGTAATCTATATAAAATATATATAATATAAAATAAGGAATAAATATTAGCATAATATATATGCAATACAAGTTGGAGGAAACAACAAAAGAACTGAGACAAAAAAACCTGAAACAGTGAAGTTCTCCCCCAAACAATAATCCTCTGCTTTGAAAAAAAAACTTTGGAAAGACTCAGAAAAAGATGCAAGACATGTATGGAAGAGTGCATGAACTGGGGTGGGGTTGGGGGGGGCATGGAAAGGGGAAATGATTCTAAATTCGATTAGGAAATGAATGTATGATGTATGAAAATGTATTAAAAATGTGATGGTAGGACAGAGAAATGACTCAGTGGGGGAAGCACTTGTTACCACGTTGCCTGAGGGCTGAACTTGATCCCCAGGCCCCACATGGTAGAGAGAGAGAAACAACTCTGGCAAGCTGTCCTCTGACCTCCTCCACATGTGTGTCATGGCTCGTGTGTACACATAAACACACACACACACACACACACACACACACACACACACATACACACACAGAGATAAAGAAAAACCTAAAAAACCAATGTGCTAATAAGCATGCATGCAGTAATCCTTAGGACAGTGGCATCTCTGCAGTTGCTGTTCTGAGACAAACACAAAGAAACTGAGACAGTTTCTTTCTTTCTGATTCAGCAAAAACTCACACCATCAACAAATAGGTTGTTTTCCAACATATTTATTCCACTTTCATCATAATTGTCCAGAAAAATATCAAGCAACATGCATGTAAAAACTCCATTTGTACTCCCTCAGTGAGTCTAGACACAAGAGGGTCACAAATCAATAAAGGCATTGTTTCAGAATTAATTCCCTATTAGAAATTTACAATGAAAAGTACAATTTTTGAAGGGCAAGCACACAAGGCTTTATTGAGAAGTAGTAGAACAGCTTTATAACAGACAGGTCCCAAATCGCCTGTAATGAGTTTATGAGATGCGAAGAAGGGCATCTGACAAAAGGAATTTATGGGGCTGGAGAGATGGCTCAGCAGTTAAGAGCCCTAGCTGCTCCTGCATAGGACCCAAGTTCGGTTCCCAGCACACAAATGGCAGCTAACTACTCTATAACTCCAGTTCCAGGGGGTCCAATGCCCTCTTCTGGCCTTCGGGGCCATCATTGCATGACAGGACAAACCAGCAAGCAAAACACTGTACCCATAAAATAAAAATAATAAAGTATTTTTAAAATAATAAGATTAAGAAGAAATTTATATAACAATAGACACAGCCACATACACACACCTACTGAGCATTCTGTCTAGTGGACGGTGGCGCTACTGAGCATTCTGTCTAGTGGACGGTGGCTCTACTGAGCATTCTGTCTAGTGGAGGGTGGCGCTACCGAGCATTCTGTCTAGTGAACGGTGGCACTACTGAGCATTCTGTCTAGTGGTCAGTGGCGCTACTGAGCATTCTGTCTAGTGGACGGTGGCGCTACTGAGCATTCTGTCTAGTGGACGGTGGCGCTACTGAGCATTCTGTCTAGTGGACGGGGGCGCTACTGAGCATTCTGTCTAGTGGACGGTGGCGCTACTGAGCATTCTGTCTAGTGGACGGTGGTATTACTGAGTATTCTGTCTAGTGGATGGTGGCGCTACTGAGTTTTCTGTCTAGTGGACGGTGGTATTACTGAGTATTCTGTCTAGTGGACGGTGGCGCTACTGAGCATTCTGTCTAGTGGACGGTGGTGCTAATGAGCGTTCTGTCTAGAGAACGGTGGCACTACTGAGCATTCTGTCAGTGTACGGTGGCATTACTGAGCATTCTGTCTAGTGGACGGTGGCACTAATGAGCATTCTTTCTAGTGGACGGTGGCTCTACTGAGCATTCTGTCTAGTGGACGGTGGCTCTACTGAGCATTCTGTCTAGTGGACGGTGGCGCTACTGAGCATTCTGTCTAGTGGACGGTGGCGCTAATGAGCGTTCTGTCTAGAGAACGGTGGCACTACTGAGCATTCTGTCTAGTGGACGGTGGTACTACTGAGCATTCTGTCTAGTGGACGGGGGCGCTACTGAGCATTCTGTCTAGTGGACGGTGGCGCTACTGAGCATTCTGTCTAGTGGACGGTGGTATTACTGAGCATTCTGTCTAGTGGATGGTGGCGCTACTGAGTTTTCTGTCTAGTGGACGGTGGTATTACTGAGTATTCTGTCTAGTGGATGGTGGCGCTACTGAGTTTTCTGTCTAGTGGACGGTGGTACTACTGAGCATTCTGTCTAGTGGACGGTGGCGCTACTGAGCATTCTGTCTAGTGGACGGTGGTACTACTGAGCATTCTGTCTAGTGAACAGTGGTACTACTGAGCATTCTGTCTAGTGGACGGTGGCACTAATGAGTATTCTTTCTAGTGGACGGTGGCTCTACTGAGCATTCTGTCTAGTGGACGGTGGCGCTACTGAGCATTCTGTCTAGTGAACGGTGGTACTACTGAGCATTCTGTCTAGTGAACGGTGGTACTACTGAGCATTCTGTCTAGTGAATGTTGGTGCTACTGCACACTCTGTCTAGTGAATCGTGGCGCTACTGAGCATTCTGTCTAGTGAACGGTGGTGCTACTGAGCATTCTGTCTAGTGGATGGTGGCACTACTGAGCATTCTGTCTAGTGAACGGTGGTGCTACTGAGCATTCTGTCTAGTGGACGGTGGCACTACTGAGCATTCTGTCTAGTGGATGGTGGCACTACTGAGCATTCTGTATAATGGAACGGTGGTACGATGGGGAGCATTCTGTCCTAGTGGACGTGGTAATGTACTGAGCATTCTGGGCCATTGAATGGTGGCACTAAACTGGAGCATTTCCCTGTCTAGTGTAAGACGGTGGTACACGGAGGACATGTTCCGGTCTAGTGGACGGTGGTACTACTGAGCATTCTGTCTAGTGGATGGTGGTACTACTGAGCATTCTGTCTAGTGAACGGTGGTACTACTGAGCATTCTGTCTAGTGGACAGTGGTACTACTGAGCATTCTGTCTAGTGGACGGTGGTACTACTGAGCATTCTGTCTAGTGAATGGTGGCACTACTGAGCATTCTGTCTAGTGGACGGTGGTACTACTGAGCATTCCGTCTAGTGGACGGTGGCGCTACTGAGCATTCTGTCTAGTGACAGTGGTACTACTGAGCATTCTGTCTAGTGAACGGTGGTGCTACTGAGCATTCTGTCTAGTGGATGGTGGTACTATTGAGCATTCTGTCTAGTGGACGGTGGTACTACTGAGCATTCTGTCTAGTGGATGGTGGTGCTACTGAGCATTCTGTCTAGTGTACGGTGGTACTACTGAGCATTCTGTGTAGTGATCTGTGGTACTACTGAGCATTCTGTCTAGTGAATGGTGGTGCTACTGAGCATTCTGTCTAGTGGACGGTGGTACTACTGAGCATTCTGTCTAGTGGACGGTGGTGCTACTGAGCATTCTGTCTAGTGGACGGTGGTATTACTGAGTATTCTGTCTAGTGGATGGTGGCGCTACTGAGTTTTCTGTCTAGTGGACGGTGGTATTACTGAGTATTCTGTCTAGTGGATGGTGGCGCTACTGAGTTTTCTGTCTAGTGGACGGTGGTATTACTGAGCATTCTGTCTAGTGGACGGTGGCACTAATGAGTATTCTTTCTAGTGGACGGTGGCGCTAATGATCATTCTGTCTAGTGGACGGGGTCACTACTCAGCATTCTTTCTAGTGGACTTTGGTTCTACTGAGCATTCTGTCTAGAGACGGGGTACTACTGAGCATTCTGTCTAGTGGTCGGTGGCACTACTGAGCATTCTGTCTAGTCGACGGTGGCACTACTGAGCATTCTGTCTAGTGAACGGTGGCACTACTGAGCATTCTGTCTAGTGACGGTGGTACTACTGAGCATTCTGTCTAGTGAACGGTGGCGCTACTGAGCATTCTGTCTAGTGGACGATGGTGCTACTGAGCATTCTGTCTAGTGGACTGGGTCACTAATGAGCATTCTGTCTAGTGGACGGTGGTATTACTGAGCATTCTGTCTAGTGACGGTGGTACTACTGAGCATTCTGTCTAGTGGATGGTGGCGCTACTGAGTTTTCTGTCTAGTGGACGGTGGTATTACTGAGTATTCTGTCTAGTGGATGGTGGCGCTACTGAGCATTCTGTTTAGTGAACGGTGTTGCTACTGAGCATTCTGTGTAGTGATCTGTGGTACTACTGAGCATTCTGTCTAGTGGACGGTGGTACTATTGAGCATTCTGTCTAGTGGACGGTGGTATTACTGAGTATTCTGTCTAGTGGATGGTGGCGCTACTGAGTTTTCTGTCTAGTGGACGGTGGTATTACTGAGTATTCTGTCTAGTGGATGGTGGCGCTACTGAGTTTTCTGTCTAGTGGACGGTGGTATTACTGAGTATTCTGTCTAGTGGATGGTGGCGCTACTGAGTTTTCTGTCTAGTGGATGGTGGTGCTACTGAGCATTCTGTCTAGTGGACGGGGTCACTACTCAGCATTCTTTCTAGTGGACTTTGGTTCTACTGAGCATTCTGTCTAGTGGACGGTGGTGCTACTGCACATTCTGTCTAGTGGACGGTGGCGCTACTGAACATTTTGTCTAGTGGACGGTGGTACTATGGAGCATTCTGTCTAGTGGACTGGGTCACTAATGAGCATTCTGTTTAGTGGACGGTGGTACTACTGAACATTTTGTCTAGTGGACGGTGGTACTACTGAGCATTCTGTCTAGTGGACGGTGGCGCTACTGAGCATTCTGTCTAGTGGACGGTGGCGCTACTGAGCATTCTGTCTAGTGAACGGTGTTGCTACTGAGCATTCTGTCTAGTGGACGGTGGTACTACTGAGCATTCTGTCTAGTGGACGGTGGTACTACTGAGCATTCTGTCTAGTGGATGGTGGCGCTACTGAGTTTTCTGTCTAGTGGACGGTGGTATTACTGAGTATTCTGTCTAGTGGATGGTGGCGCTACTGAGTTTTCTGTCTAGTGGACGGTGGTATTACTGAGTATTCTGTCTAGTGGATGGTGGCGCTACTGAGTTTTCTGTCTAGTGGACGGTGGTATTACTGAGTATTCTGTCTAGTGGATGGTGGCGCTACTGAGTTTTCTGTCTAGTGGACGGTGGTATTACTGAGTATTCTGTCTAGTGGATGGTGGCGCTACTGAGTTTTCTGTCTAGTGGACGGTGGTATTACTGAGTATTCTGTCTAGTGGATGGTGGCGCTACTGAGTTTTCTGTCTAGTGGACGGTGGTATTACTGAGTATTCTGTCTAGTGGATGGTGGCGCTACTGAGTTTTCTGTCTAGTGGACGGTGGTATTACTGAGCATTCTGTCTAGTGACGGTGGTACTACTGAGCATTCTGTCTAGTGGACGGTGGTATTACTGAGTATTCTGTCTAGTGAATGGTGGCGCTACTGAGTTTTCTGTCTAGTGGACGGTGGTACTACTGAGCATTCTGTCTAGTGGATGGTGGCGCTACTGAGCATTCTGTCTAGTGAACGGTGGTGCTACTGAGCATTCTGTGTAGTGATCTGTGGTACTACTGAGCATTCTGTCTAGTGGACGGTGGTACTACTGAGCATTCTGTCTAGTGGACAGTGGTACTACTGAGCATTCTGTCTAGTGAACGGTGGTACTACTGAGCATTCTGTCTAGTGGACGGTGGTACTACTGAGCATTCTGTCTAGTGGACGGTGGTACTTCTGAGCATTCTGTCTAGTGGACAGTGGTACTACTGAGCATTCTGTCTAGTGAACAGTGGACTACTGAGCATTCTGTCTAGTGAATGGTTAGTGAACGGTGGTACTACTGAGCATTCTGTCTAGTGGACGGTGGTACTACTGAACATTTTGTCTAGTGGATGGTGGTACTACTGAGCATTCTGTCTAGTGAACGGTGGTACTACTGAGCATTCTGTCTAGTGAATGGTGGCACTACTGAGCACTCTGTCTAGTGAATGGTGGCACTACTGAGCATTCTGTCTAGTGGACGGTGGTACTACTGAGCATTCTGTCTAGTGGATGGTGGTGCTACTGAGCATTCTGTCTAGTGGACTGGGTCACTAATGAGCATTCTGTTTAGTGGACGGTGGTACTACTGAGCATTCTGTCTAGTGGACCATGGCACTACTGAGCATTCTGTCCCTAGTAGAACGATGTATTAGACATGAGCCTTTCTGTCCTATAGGAATGGTGGGTTGCCTACTGAGCATTCTGTCTAGTGAACAGTGGTAGTACTCATCATTCTGTCTAGTGGTCGGTGGTACTACTGAGCATTCTGTCTTGTGGACGGTGGCACTACTGGGCATTCTGTCTAGTGGACGGTGGCATTACAGAGCATTCTGTCTAGTGGACGGTGGCGCTACTGAGCATTCTGTCTAGTGGACGGTGGCACTACTGAGCATTCTTTCTAGTGGATGTTCGTGCTACTGAGCATTCTGTCTAGTGGATGGTGGCTCTACTGAGCATTCTGTCTAGTGGATGGTGGCGCTACTGAGTTTTCTGTCTAGTGGACGGTGGCGCTACTGAGCATTCTGTCTAGTCGACGGTGGCACTACTGAGCATTCTGTCTAGTCGACGGTGGCGCTACTGAGCATTCTGCCTAGTCTACGGTGTTACTACTGAACAGCTCCATTGCTTATTAACCTTGTGCCCCAAACAGTTGTCTAAGCCCATTGTTGGGTACTGGGGGTGTGTTAAAGGCCAAATGAGTCAATATATGAAAAGGACAGGGCATGTCAACATTGGAGATGATGTTGATGCTGACTGTTGCATTAATAGGCTTGCTAGAAGAGCTTTCTTGGGGTCAAGAATACAATGAATTCAGCTTACAGTGTGTAGAGAATGTGCTGATATTGCTTGCATCAAACTGAATCTGAAGCTAGTATCATGTTCATGTTTTCCATCTGGTTGTTTCGTGGTGTCAGAAGCTATGTCAGGGCCACCACTGCACCATCAGTGCTAGAACCATGCCTGACATTGTTCAGGACATTAGCATGCCGCAAACCAGGCACGTGAATGACTGGGTATCCTGGAGACTCAAAGGAGATGCAGCTTCCAGGAAGAGGCTGCAGGGGGGGAGGGATCATCACTTTCCAGTTTCAATGCAACTGTCACTGCAGGGTTCTGTGCTGTCCTGGTCTGTTCTGTGCCATTCTGGGCTGTCCTGTGCCGTCCTGGGCTTTTCTGGGCCATCCTGGGTTGTCCTTGGCTGTCCTGGGCCGTCCCAGGCTGTCCTGGGCCATTCTGGGCCATCCTGGGCTGTCCTGAGCAGTCCTGAGCCGTCCTGGGCCATCCTGGGCTGTCCTGGGCCAGGCCTTCACAGCATCCTGAAGTTTTCCTCCAGCCAGCTATGTGGCCAATCCCCATGAAAGAAAAGGACCTTGCTTCCTGTCCTTTAACTTCAAACTGGGGTCAAAGGCTTTAGGCTGGTTTGAAAATAAATAAAGGACTCTGGCAGACAAAAGCCCTTCTGGAGCCAGCCTCACTGTAAACACCAGCCTTCCTCTCCACTGTAAACACCAGCCTGCCTCTCATCTGGCCCAAGTTTCCAGGTACTTCCCTGGGCCCACCATGACCTCATTTAGTCCAAAGGCCTGGTGGTTGTATCAGGTCCTGGAGAATCTTTTAGAAAGAGATAGTCTTCTGAAGGGGGTCAGGGGTAGTTATGTCTGTGTATATGTGAGTGCGTGTGGTGTGTGTGTGTGTGTAT
>VZQC01014080.1:0-18101 GCA_009823505.1 Rhizomys pruinosus
ATTATTAGTGGACTAAACTCCCCCAATCAAAAGACATTAGACTGGGAGATTGATTTGGGGAAAAACAGAACCCATTTGATATGCTGTCTACAAGAAATGCATCTCACCCTCAAAGGAATAGGCAACCAACTTAGTGAAAGGATGGAAAAAAATATTCCAAGAAATGGTACAATAAAAGCAAACAGGAAGTTTCTATTTTAAATCAGACAAAATAGAGTTCAAAGAAAAGAAATCAAGATGAGCAAAGAAGAGCCCCAACATCTTTTCAAAGGAGCAATTAACCAAGAAGATGCACAATCATGAATTTATACACACCAAATCTGGTGCACCAAAAACTTATAAACGTAATTTTCCCAGGACCTCAAGGCACGATTAATATCCAACACACTCATAGTAGGTGTACCTCAATACCCCACCCACTGAGCCCTTAGGAAAGGTCAACCCAAGACAAAGAATAAACAGCGAGACAATCTGAACTGAAACATAGGGATACATCCAAATGACCTCCACAAATTCATCTTGAATATTTCACCTAAACACCAGAGAATACACGTTCTTTCAGCACCACACAGAAACGTCTCCAAAATGACCAAAAAAAATTTGGCAAAACAAAAACCTCAACAAATACAAAAAGATTGAAAATAATTTTCATGCATTCTATCAGACCACAGTGGAAATAAACTCAATATTGAACTCAGCATAAGCCTACTCTATCTACAAGAACTATGAGACTAATAAACAACACTTAGCTGAAAATGAATGGGTCACAGAAGAAATAAAGAAATAAAAAGAATTCTTAGAAATTAAATTAAAATAATGCACAGATGAAATACATTTAAACTATGGATATACTATTAAAGCAGTCCTAAAGGGAAACTTTATAGTCCTGGGTGCTACATTAAAAAACAAAACAAAACAGAAGAGAGCAGCAAAATAATGTCATAAATGCACTAAAAACACGTGAGAGACAACAGCAATGAATCGCTCAAACACCAACAACGCAGGAAGAAGATGAAAAAAAACTCAGAGCAGATTTATTCCTAGGTATTTTTATTGTTTTTGAGGCCTATGTGAGTGGGAAGGTCTCCTTGTAGTCCTTCTTCAAGTTGCTTGTTGTGGTGTAAAGAAAGTGCTACTGATTTTTCATTCCACCTGTGCCCCTTTTCTAAACGGCTAGGGAATAATCCGCGGAAGAGGGGGGTGTGAATGTAAGGGCTGCGACTGGGGTGACTGGTGAAAACTACAGCAATGTCGTCTGGACGCTCATTTGATCAACTGATTGCAACATACAACCCCTCAGCACAACTGTGGGGCTTGGGGCTGTGGGGTTTGGGCTCAACGCCCGCCCTTGGTTTTAACATGAAGGATGCCTGTAATATGGCATTATCATCTTATGCTAAACAATGACAAAAAAAAAACGAGAGCAAATACTGCAGGCACGTTTTATGGCAGAATGCTGCTCTTCAGTTGGGGTGGGGGTCGGGGCAGGCCGGACTATGGGGCGGAGCGAATGCCATGATGAAAATGATGTATGAATGCCACACACCACACACCGCACACCAAATCCAGAGCAGAAATCAATGCATAGAAACCACCAAAATCACACAAAAAATCACAATGAATTCGAACCGTTGTTCTCTGAAGAATAAACAGAATGACAGAACCTCTAGCTCCATTTCAACCAAACAGAAAGGAAGTAAGCAATCTCCACTCCATCAGCAAATTGATGCATGAAGGGGAACATACACATAGACAACCAAAAAGATTTAGCACTAATCATAAGGGAATACTTAAAAGAAAAACTATCTTCTCCTCACACTTACAAAACAAGAAGAATGCATGAGGATTCTGAAATCATGGGGACATCGCCAAGCTTCAATGGCCAGCAGATTGACAGCTTAAACAGCCCCCTACATATATGAAGACAATTGAAACATGTATAAGCCACCTCCCAACTAAAAAAAGCCCCAGGGCCCAGAGGTTCCATGGGTTTATTGCACAATATTTACAAGAGGACTTTCCATACATTTTACTGCAAAGTGGTGGTCCAGAAGGCAACAAACAGAGGGAAAGCTCCCAATTCTTCTATGAAGCCAGACATCACATAATACAAGCCAGCAAAGATTCAAAAGAGATCTATAGACCCATCTCAATTAATGAACATAGATGCAAAAATTCTCAACAAAATACTCGCAAGCTGCAAACAGATCCATACAAAATTAACTTAGAAAAATCAGTAGCCTTTCTTTACACTAACAGCAAGAACTAAAAAGGAATACAAGTCCTTCCCACTCACATAGCACTTAGAAACAATAAAAACCTAGGAACAAATCTAACCAAAGACCAAAAATCTCAAAATAACAAAAATTTTAAACCCCTGAAGAAGGAGATTGGAAGAAGAGTTCAGAAGATAGAAGACTCCCATGCTCATCGGATTGGGAAATTAATATAGTAAAAATGTCCATTATTACCAAATTAATATATAGATTTAATGCAATCCCAATTAAAATCCCCAAGAGTTTCTTCACAGGCTTGGAAAAAATCCTTAATTTCATACAGAAAAACAAAAGACCCTGAATAGCCAAAGCAACCTTGAGCAAAAGAGCAATAGAGGGGGTGATCTCTATACCAGACTTCAAACTATGCTACAAGGCTATAGTCATGAAAACTGGCACAAAAACAGACCTGTTGACCAATGGAACAAAACTGAAGATCCAAACTTAAGCACATACAATTTCAGCCACCTCATATTTGACAAGGGGGCCAAGAAGACACAATGGAGGAATGACACCATCTTCAGCAAATGGTGTTGGCAAAAATGGATCAACACTTGTAGAAGAATAAAATTACCTCTCTCCCTGTACAAAAATCAACTCCAAATGGATCGAAGACCTCAAGTGAAACCCAAATTCTAAACTGAGGTGATAGAAGAAAAATTGGCAGCAACTGCAAGACATAGGGGTAGGAAAAGACTTTCTAAATCAGGAACAGCAGCTGCACGGAAATAAGTTGACAATTGTGACAAGTGGGACCTCATAAATTCAAACTTTCTGTACAGGTGAAAGAAACAATCAGAAGAGGGGGAGAAAACACACAGAGAGTGGAAGAAACATTCACCAGTGACACTCTGCAGAGGCATATATCCAGAATATATTAAACTAACTCATAAAAACAAAGTAGTAAGGAACAAATGACTCACTCAAAAGTTGGAGTAAAGAATGGAACAGAGACTTCACAAGTGAGAAAATAAAGATGGCTGAGAAATGTTTTAAAAAGTGTTGAACATTACTAATAATTAAGGATATGCAAATTAAAACCACTTTAAGATATCCTCTCACTCTGATAATACTGGCTAGGATCAAGAAAACAAATAATAACAAATGCTGTAGAGTTGTGGGGAAAGGGGAACACTCATCCACTGCTGGTGGGAATGTAAACTCATACAACCACTATGGAAAGCAGTGTGGAGAACCCTTAAAAGATTCAAGAGGAACCTACCACCTGACCCAGTCATAGCACCCCTGGATACCCAAGCCTCAGCCATGTTTATTGCAGCTCTCTTAACAATAGTGAAGAGCTGGAACCAACCCAAGTGCCCCTCAACTGATGAGTGGTTAGAGAACACGTGGTACATCTACACAATGGAGTTCTATGTAGCAGTAAAGAAAGATGACATCATGAACTTTGCAGGTAAATGGATAGAACTAGAAGGTATTATGCTAAAGTGAAGTAACACAGTCCCAGAAAACAAATGACTAAAATGTGTTCCTCATCTGTGGATGCTAGGTCCAAGTAACTAGTTGTAAGGCAAAAAGGCGAAACATTTAATTTATATTCCTTGTTATCTGAAAACAACTGTGCTCTTTATAATTGTGAATCCCTTAAACTGGTTTCTAGAACTAACCACCATTAATTTTCAGACTTTGGAATTTTGGTATATGGGGTGGTGGGGTATGTTATGGTATATTTTAGAGTAATATAAAATCCTATATAAGTGGAAAAAATGTGAAATAATGATTTGGAAATAGCACTCACGCATAAGTTTGTTTGCACAGTGGATATAATTTTTAGTAGAGGTGAATATATATATATTATATGATAGATAGATAGATATAGATAGATATAGATATGATAGATAGATATGCAATACAAGTTGAAGCTAACACCAACAAAAAAATCCGACTGAACTAGTGAAGTTCTCCACAAACAATAATCCTCTGCTTTGCAAAAAACTTTGGAAAGACTCAGAAAAAGATGCAAGTCATGTATGGCAGAGTGCATAAACTTGGGTGTGGTGGGGGGCATGGAAAGTGAAATGAGTCTAAATTGGACTGAAATGATGTATGAAAAAATTTAATAATATATATAAATAAATAAAAAAGAAAATGTTTTATGTACTGTAATCAAGTACAAATTAAAAAGGAAAAAAAAGAGAAAGTGGTTCAAGTTTAATGTTCAACTCAACAATATGAAGACATGGGCAATGTAGTTTTCAAGTTTATTTCCTTCTGTATTTTATTGCTATAAAATATAGTAGATAAATTTTATCTTCTATTACATACTTATGCAAATTTCCTTGACACAATAAACCTGTTATTTTTATGATCCTGCCATGGTAACTCAAAAGAATATGCTGAGTGCGCCCTCTGCTGTTGCTAGATATTTATTTACTTGGAGAATTGGCAAATGTTCCCAAAACAGTCACTAGATATTTAAAGAAAAATTTTGACAATGTAAGGTGAACCTGAATCTGTAAACAGTTTTAAGTGACTTAAAAGTTTATTCCGTTTGAAGTTAAAATTATATTAATACTGGTAAATACTGGGATGAAAAATACTTTTCTTCTACAAATTAAAAACATTTATATTTTCTTTGTTTAAAAAAGAAACCCAGTTTCTCGTTTGTCAAGTAAAATTGTTCAGAAATGAAGCTGGTCAAGTTAGAATGTTTCTACTTTTTTTAAAAGAGAAATCGTGAACGCATTGCCAACAGACAGTAAATATTTTCTTTAAAATTTAATTTTTAGGGGCTGAAGAGATGGCTCAGTGGTTAAGAACACCAACTGCTCTTGCAGAGAACCCAGGTTTGATTCCCAGCACCCATGGTGTCTAAGAACTGTCTTTAACTCCAGTTCCAGGGGAATCTGACACCCTCTTTTGACCTCCACGGCATTGCACAATATAGGTGCACCAACCTACATGCAGACAGTAAATTCATACACATAAAAAATAATAAATAAAATTTTTAAAATTAATTTTTAGCATCCAGTAACTAAGAGTTAGAATGACTTGTAGCTGTTAATCAGGAAGTGACAGTGAGTTTAATTATAACCTTTAATACAAAATTTAAAAAGTGATCAATAAAAAGCCGACAAGGTTTGTAGTGTTACAATAAAGTCTCAAGGTTCTCATGCAAGTATGCCTGATGTAGACAATTTTTAAGTATTGATAATAGCACTGGCTTTGATAATTAAACTTTTAAAATAAAATCATCCATCCAATATAAAAAATGTGGACATGATCTGTATACATAAGTCATGAGGTAAATTGTCATTTGTATCATATTTCAAAATTCAGTAAAGCCAAGATATTATAGTTCAAAGAATAACAGAGATACATATGAACTCAAATGTGAGAGTTTTTATGCAGGATACTGTCATGGTGAAGCAATGGTAGGCGAGGCTGTGAGGTTGTGCTCATCTTTCCAGTTTCTCTTTCCTCTATACTCATTTTAACAATTTGGTGGATTAGTAATATTTCTCTGATGCATAATGTACTTCATTCTCTGATAGCTGAGCATGTATGTGGGTGAATGACTTCTTGGCTTAATTTAGCCTCCTTTCTTTGTACATAGAAGATATACCTTTTCCCTAGTTACACTTTAATAAATTTTATTCAGACTCTGCTACCATGGTTGTTAGTTTCCTGGGAAAGTATTTCACCTCCACTGACCTATTTTTTTTTTAACACTAGCTATCAGAAACAACAGAAAATGACAAATGAATAAAAAATGAAATAATGCATACAGAGTCACAATACAGTTTGAGATCTGAAAAAAACATTATGTACAATGTAGCTATTAATATTCTGTAATGACTATTTTTTATAAACTGTCACAGTGTATTTTAAGTGACAATTACTTTGCATTTCCATCATCAGACCTCTGTTTTTTTGACGGTTACAAATGTTACAAATGTGTTATGCTTAATGCCTAGACACATACATGGCATAACAGTAGTAACCAGTAAACACTGTTGATAATGAATGCAGGTACATCAAAGATACTCTCAAGTAATTATTTAAAATTGAAAATTTAATTTTAAAATACAAATTCTTAGAAAGTTAAATGTCATTGGTTTCTGAGTTCATGAATTAGTTTTTAATGAAATTATTCAAGTAGATGTAATAATAATAAAACAACAACAACAATAATAATAGAAGTTACTTGTAGAATAGAATATGTACTCTATTGGGCTCTGTCCTCACTACCCTCACATTACTAATGGAAGCAACAGGCAGAAGGGACAGGAAGTCATGTAAGATAATGGTTGTAACCAAGGCAACTATGCCATTTATTTCCTTTCATTTTCTTTCATCAGTAAAAGTTTTTAAATATAAAGAAACACTGTATTTATGCTCATTTTCCCTTCAGCCTTATTTTTTTTCCAGGTGTATACTTAAGGTTTACTTGGTAATTACTTTCCTTTCTAAGATCTTCTTCTTGAAGAACATTTACAATGTTGTTTGATTGCAGTCTTTTAAAGTTCGGTGCTTATACGTTAATGGATGTCAACTTTAAGAGTGAAATGGAAGCCGGGCATGGTGGCATACGACTTGGGAGGCAGAGGCAGGCGGATCTTTGTGAGTTCAAGGCCAGCCTGGTCTACAGAGTGAGTTCCAGGATAGCTGGGTCTACAGGGAGACCCTGTCTCGAAAAGACCGAAAAAAAAAAAAAAAAAGTGAAATTGCTGACTGCTCTTGCAGAGGACCCAGGTTCGACCCCCCAACACCCACATGGAGGCTGAGAACCATCTTTGACTTCAGTTCCAGGGGAATCCAACGCCCTCTTCTGACCTCCGCCGCATTGCACGACATGGGTGCACAAACCTGCATGCAGACAGTACATTCATACAAAAATAAGGAGTGAAATAAAAAATCCCAACTGTGGTGGTTTGAATGAGCATGTCCCCCATAGGCTTCAAGTATTCAGACATTTTATCCCTAGTTGGTGGCGCTGTTTTGGGAGCACTTAGAAGGTGTGTCCATGCTGGAGGAAGTACGTCACTAGGGGTAGGCTTAGAGAATTTAGTAAGCCTTGCTAGTCTCCAGTGGCTCTCTCTCTCGGCTTCCTGTGCTCATTGGAAGATGTGAACCTCAGCTTTCTGCTCCAGCTCCTGCCACCATGCCTGGCCACAGTGGACTCTAATTCCCTGGTACCATCAATCATAATCTCAAATAAACTCTTCGACTTTTTTAAGTTCCCTTGGTCATGGTGCTTTTCTCATAGCAACAGAGAAGTGACTAACATACCAACCATACTCAATCCTCATTTGAAATATTGATATTTTTGAAGTTACTTTGCTAGATTCATGAAAGAAACAATTAGTAGCTGATTCCATGTGGAGATATGAGCTCCCCAGAAAAAGCAGTTTATTTATTTTAATTTTTTTAAATTAATTTTATTTATTTCTGTATGTGTATGAATGTACTGTCTGTGTGCAAGTCTGTGCACCTGTGTCGTGCAATGCCGCAGAGGTTAGAAGAGGGTGTCGGATTCCCCTGGAACTGGAGTTCTCCTGGAATTGGAGTTTCAGAAGGTTCTCGGCCGCCATATGAGTGCTGGGGATTGAACCCGGGTCCTCTGCAAGAGTGGTCAGTGCTCTTAACCGCTAGGCCATCTCTCCAGCTCCAGAAAAAGCAGTTTAAAAGATCAACCACATAAAGTAAAAAATAGAGTTCTTTTTTTACATCATTAGTGTCCAAAAATGTATCACTGAATATTAACAAGTAAAGGAAATGAAAGATCACTGATGAAGCTTCCTTAGGATTTATATTAAAATTCTATTTTTTATTTGGATTTATTTTTTTGGATGTACCCATTAACCATTCCCACATGGGGGGGGGGCAGCAGTTAACTAGCCTCAATCCATAGGCTGGAGATAAAATTTCATCAGTCAACTTTTATAAGTAGTTAGCTGAAACAGTAGCTTGGAAACAGTTAGAAGCCTCTAGGTTCACCTGTGAGAGTATATTTAGCCTTTGGCCATGCCTGTGAGGAGAGGTCAGGAGACAGACTCTAAAAGCAGATGGTACCTTCCCTTCTGCTGGGGTCCTAGACTGCATAAGAAGGAGAAGGATGAGTACAAGTGTCGGTCCCTCCCTCTCTGCTTCCTGACTGTGGACACAATGTGATCAGCTCCTTCCAGCTCCTACTTCTGGTACTTCCTCACCACCATGATGGACTGTAACCTTGAAATGTGAGCCAAAATGAACTCTCTTTTAAGTTGCTTTTGCTAGGGTATTTAAAGAAAAAGTAACTAAGACATATCTTGTCTTCTTTCTATGGTCTTTATATTTTCTCAAGTAGAAAGAGGTATGCAGCAAACACCCAACCTAAGGGAGAATGTGATAATTCATCCTCTTGTCATCTTAACTGAATTTAGCCTCACTACAGAAACACAGCCCTGGTTATGTGCATATTAAGGCGTTTTCTGAAAGATTTAACCATGAAGGCACCTTGGGTCTTGCACTGAAAAAAAAAGAAAGAAGCTTGCAGAACACAAGCATTTATCTCTGTCTATTTCCTAATTGTCCATACAATGTGACCAGCTCCCCCAAGCTCCTGCTTCTGCGACTAACTTTACAGGGTGAACTGCGCCTTCAAACTGTGAACCACCATAAACTCTTTCTTCTTTTAGTCTCCTTGTTAGGTGTTTTGTCACAGCAATGAGAACATTAACTAACTCAGAGAGAATTAAAATAAATTCCACAACATAGTGTAACGGTAGCATTGGAGGTGAGTTGAGATGCTGGTTTTGTTTTGTTTTGTCTTTTCTTTTTTTTTTAACTTTTTAATTATTCTTATGTGTATGGATGTACTGTTTGCATGTAGGTTTGTGCACCCATGTCATGCAATGCTGTGGACTCGGATTTCCCTGGAACTGGAGTTAAAGACGGTTCTCAGCCTCCATGTGGGTGCTGGGGATCGAACCCATGTCCTCTGCAAGAGCAGTCCGCACTCTTAACCGCTAAGCCATCTCCCCAGTCCCTGTTTTGCCTTTCGTAAAGTTAGGGATAATGACTGGGCAGGAAAGATTTGTTAAATGTTTAAATCCTTTCAAAGAATAGATAACATTAGTAAAAGCACAACGTAAATCATCTAATTAACTTCATTTTGCACACTGGAGAAAGAGTTGGAAATGGAGTAGAAAGGTACAGATACATTGTGAATGACCTTGGATGGTCAGGATTGAGTTTGTATACTACTTCTTCATAACCAAATGATACTCATACCGATAATTTTGGTGTTTTTGAACAGATTGGTTTGGCTCAAATTCATCTGGAAATATTGTACAGAATGAATTTGAAAAGACAAAGAAGAAAAGAGTCTGTGACTTTTATGATATTATAAGGAAGATATCCAAGCATTCAGAGCAGCACAATTAGTCCAATGTAAATGTTCCTGGACTTTTTGGAGGCAGAAACATCCTGTCAAGCAGATGATACCTGGAGGTTCAGTTTATGATAGGCAACCATGGAAACAGTGACATCTGATGGCACAGGGAAGAAGAGAGGTGAGGACATTTAGGGAGCCGTCTCTCTGTGCAGCAAACATGAGACATGAAATTTCTCTCCTCACTCATTTTCAGTCTATAATAGAGAAAACCAGAGCTTAACATCACTGACAAAGAGACACAGAGTAAGTTTTTAGTAAATATGTGGATGGGTACATGAGGATATAGCCACTGAGGTTCAAAGGACAGCTCATCGATACATTTCTTCTCAGACTATTTTAGCAATGCTGTTCTCCATATTCAAATCAATTAATGTGCTTTGTAACTAGAGATGAACTTTTTAATACTCATCATTGGGGCCTGGAGTGATGGATCTGTGGATAACAGTACTGACAGCTCTTGCAGAGGAAGAGGGTTCAATTCCCAGCACCCACATAAGGGCTTACAATGGTCTGCAACTGCAGGTCCTAGGGAATTTGACATCCTCTTCTTTTGCATGGCTTGGGTGCACCTACCTACATACAACAAAACTCATACACATAAAATAATAATAATAATAATAATAATAATAAATAATAAATAGATAAAATATGGAAAATTAATCATCACAGAACCATCACAGCATTTCTGCAAGTATATCTGTGAACATATAAAGAATTTTAAGTAACTTCTCACAGATTTTTATTTCTTACAGTAGACCCTAATACTTAAAAATCAAGTACTAAAAATGCATAAATATTTGTTTGCTCAGACAGTTGAAACTGAATTTGTTTATTTACTACTGATGTTTTAAAAAGTCCAGATTATATTCTGATCTCATTATTATTATTTTAAAAATATTTTATTTATTATTATTATTATTATTATTATTATTATTATTTTGTGTGTATCACCTGCATGTATGTGTGCACAATCATGTTGTACAATGCTGTCAGAGGTCTGAAGACAGCATTGTAAACCCTGGAACTGGAGTTACTGATTGTTGTTGGTGACCATGTGGGTGCTGAGAACTGAACCCAGGCTTTTTGTCAGAGCAGCCAGGGTTCTTAACCACTGAGCAATCTCTACAGCCTCATGGTATCATAATTCTTAACTTGAATATGTGAATTGAGTCTCATAAGTGCATTCTTTCTGTTTTATTATACTTCTAATACTCAATAAATAATTGATATCTTGGTGACAAATAGCTAGGCAATTTAGTGTCTATTTAAGTGCATTTTTTTTCTTGTATTTCATTGACCTAGTGACACAAAACTATTGGTGAGTGCTTCTGCTTTCTTCTTGCTTTTTGACTAGTATTTCGTTTAATAAAACCCACAATTCAGAATTTTACAATAATTGAGATTGTTTTCATGGAGGTAAAATTACATGCCATCTTGTATTATGGAAAGCCATTTGGTCTTAATAAATTAAAATTGTTGAATGGATGGAATATCTGTTTTTTTCTATTGGGGCATCAAAAATAGCACTGTGTTTAAAAGCTTTAAATGTACTTTGTAACAGTTGCTTCATGGTGCTGAATAAACTTAGCTTACTTTGTACTTAGAAGTGAAAAAATTTACTTACATTTTACTTATTAAAGTAGTTTCAAATAATATCCTAACAACTCTATGTTCTATAAATACTCATTTGAAGTATAATTAAGAGCAATGTATCCATCATCCCAAATTACATTTTGCACCTTTCCACCAGCTCTGAAGGGTCCCTGTGTCATTGCCAGGTCTCTTCTTGTTCAGACCCTCAGTCTCAGGCACGTGTTACTCTAATTTGTCTCTGGACAGTTTTGCATTTCCTGGACATTTCGTTTAAATGACTTTTATACACAGTCATTTAAATAACACAAAATGCAGTTTTTTCCATTTGGCTACATTCACATGGGCTATATAGCATTCACAATGATCTATTTCTTTTCATTGGCAGATAAAAGATTATTCAGATATCTCACACATTTTTTGTCTACTCACCAGTTAACTGATGTTTAAATTGTTTGTGATATTTTAAGAAATTTTTTATTTATTCAGGAAGGTCATACAATGAATTTTGAATATATTAATATCTCCTTCCCATCTCCACCCTCATCCTACCACCCCTACTCCCCCCACTTCCAACTTTGGGTCTTCTATACTTGCAAATGAAAACCCCCATCCATCTTCCATTACACCTCTGGGCTGGATGCTGGAAAAATCATACCCCATTAGTTTATCAGTGATCTATAATTCTTACACTCATGTATGCAAAGGAAAGTCTTACTCCCTTTCCTTTGATAATGGTTTGGGGTCAAAATCATTTGCTATACATCTTCTCTAGTTCATGTAGGAAAATACATTTTCATTTTCCATAAGCAGACACCATCAAATTAAATTTCTGGGTAATATGACAGATTACACTAAGCTATTTAAGAAACTGCCAAAGTGTTTCTAAAACACTTGCCCTACATTACATCTGCATGAGCAAATAGTTGATGCTTGCAATAGTTTTGATCTTCAGTATCCTTCAAAGGCTTGGTTAGTTCCAGATACAGGGCTGTCCAGGAGGTTCATAGTGGGAGTTCTTTAGGACACTGTCATTGGATGTATGCCTTCAAATGGACTAGATTTCATTTGCTTAGCTCTCTTGATTTCTTGTCATGAGCTGAACAACTTTGTTTTGCCTCAAGTTCCCTTCATGATGTACTGCCTTAAAAAGCAATGACACTAGTAGATTATGTCCTGGAACTTATAAAATTGCCAGGCAAAAAAGCTTTTTCCCTTCTAGGTTGAGTTTCTCAGATATTTATTATGGTAACAGATAGCTGACTAACACAGTGCTATTAAAATTTTTGGATTAGAGTCTCAATTTGAATTTCAACCAGTGGTAAATTATAGACACATAGAATTTAGGATGTTATATTTCTGTAACTAAGATGTTTCTACCTTTAGACTTCAAAGGCCAAATTTTTATAGTTCCATTATTTTTTTTTGCATAATAACAACTTCCTATGTAAAGAAAGGTTCAGATACCAAATATAAGAACTGTTTAGCTGTAGAGTTTTACAGATTCTAGATTAAGGAAACACTTTGTGATAATTAGTCACATCTGGCAGAGCCACTTACATCACCACACATGCTTAGAGTGGTAAGTAGCTTAAAATATCAGCAAAAGAACCTTGCCTTCTGGTCACATTTCAAAAGATTGCATTTCATAACAAGTAAAATATATTTTAGAGATCCATAAAATAACATCCTAACATTATACATTTGCTCTTGCAATCAAAAAGTGGGAAAATGTGTACAGTAAGCAAGATAGAAATACCATCTAAATATATTCTGCAATTTGAAATTTCAAGAACACCTTGAACTATATTGCATCAAACTATTAATTGACTGATTATAATTTTTCTATCTTTGTTGGATAGAAAATAACGAGATTAATTGTAAGTATATATAGTAATAATACCCCCTTTAAGTCTAACACATGCATGAAAATATTTTCTCCTTTCTTTTTTTCTTTTTTTTCCCTTTATTTGTTTATTTTTTAAGGGATTCTACAATATAAGAGCACAGTCGTTTTCAGATAATATTGACGTTGCTCAGTTTGCCATACAATTAGGTAACTGGTGCTAGTATCCACAGATGAGGAATACCAATCGTCGTTTGTTTTTCTGGGACTGTGTTACTTCACTCAGCATGCTATCTTCTAGCTCCAACCATTTACCTGCAAAGTTCATGATGTCATTTTTCTTCACTGCTGCATAGAACTCCAGCTCCCAGCTATTGTGAAGAGAGCTACAATAAACATGGCTGTGCATGTATCTCTGCGGTAAGATGAGTCTTATAGTACATAACCAGGAGTGGTATGGTGGGGTCAGGTGGCAAGTTCATTCCAAGTCTTCCAAGGGTTCTCCACACTGCCTTCCATAGTGGCTGTATGAGTTTACATTCCCACCAGCAGTGGATGAGTGTTCCCCTTTCCCCACAACCTCTCCAGCACTTGGCATCATTTGTTTTCTTGATCCTAGCAAGTCTTATTGGAGTGAGATGATATCTTAAAGTGGTTTTAATTTGGATTTCCTTAATAGCAATGTTGAACACTTAAGACGTTTCTCAGCCATCTCTAATTCCTCACTTGTGAAGTCTCTGTTCAGCGCTTTGCTCCATTTATTGAGTGGGTCATTAGTTTTCTTTCTCCTTTGTTTTTTGAGTAGTTTATATATTCTGGAAATCAATGCTTTGTCAGATGTATCTGCGGTGAAGGTTTCCTCCCATTCTGTGGGTTTTCTCTTCACTTCCTCGATTGGTTCTTTTGATGTACAGAAGCTTTTGAGTTTAATGAGGTCCCATTTGTCTATTGTCGACCTTAATTCTTGCATAACTGCTGTCTGATTTAGGAAGTCTTTTCCTATGACTATGTCTTGTAGTCTGCTGCCAACTTTTTCTTCTATTGCCTTCAGAGTTTGAGGTTACACATTGAGGTCTTTAATCCATCTGGAGTTGACTGTACAGGGCAAGAGTTATGGGTTTAATTTCATTCTTCTACAAGTGGTGATCCAGTTTTGCCAACACCACTTACTGAAGATGCTGTCTTTCCTCCATTGTGTCTTCTTGGCCCCCTTGTCAAATGTGAGGTGGCTGAAATTGTATGTGCTCAAGGTCGGATCTTCGGTTTTGTTCCATTGGTCAACAGGTCTGTTTTTGTGCCAGTACCAAGCTGTTTTTATGACTATAGCCCTGTAGTATAATATGAAGTCTGGTATACAGATCCCCCTTGTATTGCTCTTTTCACCCAGGGTTGCTTTGGCTATTTGGGGTCTTTTTTTGTTCCATATGAATTTAAGAATTTTTTTCCAAGCCTGTGAAAAATGACTTTGGGATTTTAATTGGGTCTGCATTGAATCTGTATATTAATTTGGGTAGAATGGACATTTTTACTGTATTAATTTTCCCAATCCATGAGCATGAGAGGTTTTTCAATCTTCTGATGTCTTCTTCAATTTCCTTCTTCAAGGGTTTAAAATTTTTGTTGTAGAGATCTTTGGTGTCTTTGTTTAGGTTTGTTCCTAGGTACTTTATTGTTTTTTGAGGCTATTGTGAGTGGGAAGGTCTCCTTGAATTCCTTCTTCAGTTGCTTGTTGTTGGTGTAAAAAAGGCTACAGATTTTTCTAGGTTAATTTTGTATCCTGCCACTTTACTGAAGCTCTTATTCATTTCTAGGAGTTTTCTGGTGGAGTTTTTAGCATCCCTTAAGTAAACAATCATATCATCAGCAAAAAGGGATAGTTTGACTTCCTCTTTTCCAATTAGTATTCCTTTGATTTCTTTTTCTTGCCTTGTTGCCCTAGAAAGTGTTTCAAGCATTATATTGAAGAGGAGTGGTGACAGGGGCAGCCTTGCTGAGTTCCTAGCTTTAAAAGAAAGCTTCTGTCATTTCCCCATTTAGGATGATACTGGCTGTGGGTTTCCTGTATATAGCCTTGATTACATTGAGGAATGATCCCTCCAATCCAATTCCCTCTGGGACTTTAAGCATGAAGGGATGCTGAATTTTGTCAAAGGCTTTTTTCCTTGTCGATTGATGGTATGTTTTTTGTCTTTCAGTCCATTTATATGCTTGATGATATTTATTGATTATTGTATGTTGAACTATCCCTGCATCTCTGTTATGAATCCAACTTGGTCATGATGGATGATTTTTTTTGCCTTTTTGAGACAAGGTGTCCCTGGAGCCTCAGGGATGGATGATTTTTTTATGTGAGTCTGTATGTGATTTGCCAGTATCCTGTTTAGAATTTTGGCATCTGTGTTCATTAGTGAGATGGGTCTACAGTTCTCCTTTTTGGTTGTATCTTTGTCTGGTTTGGGTAATAGAGTGATGCTGGCTTCACAGAAGGAATTTGGTAGAATTCTTTCTGTATCTGAAATGTTTTATAAAATTCTGCCTTGCAACTGTCTGGGCCTGGGATATTTTAGTTGGGTTGTTTCTTATTACATCTTTGATTTCTTCATATATTATGGGTCTGTTTAAGCTGTCAGTCTCTTCTTGGTTGAGCTTTGGTCATTCCCAGGATTTCAGATATTCGTCCATTTCTTCTAGGTTTTCAAACTTGGTAGAATACAGGTTTTTGAAATATCCATATTATTTTCTGGATTTTTTTCACTGTCTGTTGTGATATTTCCCCTTTCATCATGGATTGTATTGATTTGGAGTTGTTTCTTCCTTCTTTTGTTTAACTGCACTCTCTAATCTATCTTGTTTATTCTGTCTCTTTATACTCCTGTCTATCTTGTTTATTCTTTCAAAGAACCAATTTTTCGATTCATTGATTTTTTTGTATTGTTTTCTTTGTTTCTATTTTATTGATTTCTGTTTTGATTTTTCTTATTTCTTCCTGAATGTTGCATTTAGGATTCATCTGTTCTTGCCTCTCAAATGCTTTTAGCTGCAGTGTTAGATCGTTCACTTGTTTTTCTAATGTAGGCACCCAGGGCTATAAACTTCCCCCTTAGGACTGCTTTTAAGGTATCCCATAGGTTTTGTTGTGCTGTATTATCATTCCAGGAATGCTTTTATTTCATTCTTTATCTCTTCCTTGACCCATTCATTATTCAAGAGTCTGTTGTTTTGTCTGTATGTGTTCTTGTAGATAATAGGGCTTATCTTGGTGTTGATAGTGAGCTTTATTGCACTGTGGTCTGATAGAATGTGTGAAATTATTTCAATCTTTTTGTATTTGTGGAGGTTTCTTCTGTGTTCAGTATGTGGTCAGTTTTGGAGAATGTTCCATGGGGTGCTGAGTAGAAAATGTATTCTCTGGTATTAGGGTGGAATATTCGGTAAATGTCTGTGAGATCTGTTTGGTGTATCGTATCATTCAGTTCAGATGTCTCTCTGTTTATTCTTTGTCCTGTTGACCTGTCAAAGGGCTTAGTGCGGGTATTTAAGTCCCCTACTATGACTGTACTGGGGTTAGTCTGTGACTTGTGGTCCTGGAGAATTGTCTTTATAAAGTGTGGTGCACCAGAGTTTGGTGCATATATATTCATAATTGTGAAATCTTCATGGTGAATTAGTCCTTTGATAAAAATGTAATGTCCTTCTTTGTCTCTTCTGATTTCTTTTACTTTGAAGTCTATTTTGTCTGATATTAAAATAGCAATACCTGCTTTCTTTTTGGTACCATTTGCTTGGAATATTTTTTTTCCATCCTTTCACTTTAAGGTGGTGCCTATCCATGAAGGTAAGATGTGTTTCTTGTAGACAGCATATAAATGGGTTCTGTTTCCTAATCCAATCTCCCAGTCTATATCTTTTGATTGGGGAGTTTAGTCCATTAGTATTTAAGGTTATAACTGATAAGTTTATGTTGCTTCCTTTCACCTTATTATCAATTTGCATTTTTGTTTAGGTTTCTTCTGCAGTCATGCTTTTATTGATTTATCTTTCTAGGTGCCTGGGGATGTTTGCTCCTTTATTTTGTCCTTTGAATTGGTTCAAGTATTCTCTGAAGTGTTGGATTTCTGGAAGTGTATTCTTTCATATTGTTTATGTCAGGGAAGATTTTTCTCTCTCCTTCCACTATAGTCAACATTTTTGCTGGGTATAGTAACCTGGATTGGCTTCTATTGTCCTTCAACACTGGGAATGCTTTGCTCCACGTTCTTCTTGCTTTCATAGTTTGCACTGAGATGTCAGTTTCAATTTTGATAGGTTTCACCCTATAAGTATCTTGTTTTTTCTGCTTGTGGCTTTCAGAATTTTGTCTTTGTTTTGGGCATCTAGCATTGTAACTATGATATGGTGTGGAGAGTTTCTTTTCTGATCTTGTCTGTTTGGGGTTCTATGTGCTTCTTGTATTTGTATGGGTTTGTCTTTTTTTAGTTTGGGGAAATTTTCATGTATTATTCTGTTGAAGATCTGATCAATACAATTCTCTTTATTTATTTTTGTGTGTATAAATTTACTGTCTGCATGTAGGTCTGTGCACCCATGTCGTGCAATGCCGCGGAGGTCAGAAGAGTGTGTCGGATTCCCCTGGAACTGGAGTTCTCCTGGAATTGGAGTTTCAGACGGTTCTCAGCCACCATGTGGGTGCTGGGGATTGAACCCGGGTCCTCTGTAAGAGCGGTTGCGCTCTTAACCGCTAGGCCATCTTTAGAATGTCTCCAAGGTCCGCAACATAGAAAGCATACTTATCATCAGAAGAAGAAACTTCATTAATTTTTTGGTCTAGAATGTCTTTGGCAGTAAAACCTTCATCGAGGATGTGGCAGTCAATCTCTTCATTATTAAAACTGTTCATGGTTTCCCAAAGCACCTATGGGAAACTTAAGAGAAGGTATTAAAGAAGTGGATTTCTAGCTTCTCACAAAGGCAGTTCTCCAGGAACTCTGAA